>MCJB01047957.1:48992-64277 GCA_002018475.1 Nicotiana obtusifolia | reverse complement strand
GCACTGAATCGATCGCCGCAGAATCTCTTGAACCTTCTCCTCTCTTCACAAACCCTAGCAGTCTCCTCCAACTCTTCTCCGAATCCAACCCATTCATGGATTCTTACCATGATTTGCTTCCCTTTTATGGATTATACCGATGTTACTTGCGTAAATATGGTATTACTTAGTACTTGCCCAATTCTTTGCAAGTACCAATCTCCCAAATCAAATGCCATCGCCTTCATTCTTCGAGATTTAGATGATATTTCGTCTGTATACATTCATAGTAACGCTATGAGGGTCCGATTCACCGAGATTTCCGACCATCCTTGCCAAACTAGGGTTTACTTGGTTTTTTCTTCTAATCTAATTCTAAATTGATTTTTGCATGTTCGTCTTTCCTTGTTTATGTTCGATTGATTGTATTTTCTTACTTGTGTGTTAATTTTTACTACTATATAAACCCCCTTTTCCCCGCTTCCTCTTTAAGTCTGTTTCTGCACTCTCAATTGTGGGCGGCTGAAAGCCAAGGCCACCGGAATTGTCTATCGACCTCCCTAGTGCGAGCACTGCTCGGGGCTCACTGAAGCTCCTGTAAACTCTGATGCACTAAGATTTGGGGTTCTCACTATTATCTTTCAATTGTTGTCAGTGCTAAGATTCTAGGTTGCTAATTCTTTTGCTCGTTTATTTTTGCAAATGGTTAGTGTTCTTGACCCTTTACAACCTTAATTGTCACTCCTCTACTTATTCATGAATGTGTCATCTTCATGCCAACACTGTTTGAACTTCTATAGACAAGCATGACCTAAGCTTCTTTGCTATTTGTGAACTCCCAATATTGTATTGTTGTAAACTTTACTATAATTCTATTATCATAATGATGTTATGCAGTTCCATGTTCTCTAGTAGCAAACTTGATAGGCTTCGACATGTGTAGTATACTCTCACTCTGTGCATTTGACTCAAATGGTTTCTGGCCTTCTTAGGTTTTGCCTGATTTGTTATGCTCATGTTAGCCTTGAATTTCATATTTTCTGCTTGTTATGAGTTCATATTCATGCCCTGCTTTAGATTTCTGGGACCATTTTGTGGAGACTGATATCTGCCCAGAATTTATTCGAATATGTTTTACTTTAAGAGTTTCATTCTAAGTCCTTTCGCGTCTGCATTGCTACCTGTTAGTTCTTCTGAATTAGTCCTCAACTACATTGTTTTAGATTTTCATACTGAACCCTTACTTGTGGGAGTTGTTATTGGTTACTAGCATTGGATCATGATTTGTTTGTCCTGAGTTTTCTTATTAGTCTTTCCTATGAGGATTCTTTTCGAGTGTGGGATCAGTTTGATCATGTTTTCCTGTAGATCTTCATGTTGAGATTTCCTTATATGAATTGGTAGTTCTTATCTACTCTGAGTTAGTTCCTAGCTAAATGTTTTTTAAGCTTTCATGTTAAGTACCTCTCTTGCAAAATTTTACTTGGAATAGCCTTTGACTGCATTTCATCCTAGATGCTTCATGTTAAGGTTCCCATATATGAGCCTCTACTTAGTTCTGGATCCGTTCTAGAGAATGTCAGCCCTGAACTTTTGCTGACATCTTCCTTGGGATCGAGTCTTGATTACTCTAAAGGGTCCATTGTTACCTTGAACTAATTTCATGAAGTTGTAACCCATTTGGTGTGTTTATTACTTGCTAATAAGAACGGTTAACAAGATAGCTACTCTAATTGTTTGGGCATGGTCTATTGGACCTGCTCTGGCATTTTGGGTCTGAAGCACACTGGCTGCACCTGGAGTTTGGGCCTACTGTCTGCAAGAAGTTTTAAGCCTATTTGAAGGCCCAGATGTGTTACTGGGTTATTCTATATTTGTATTTGGGCCTGTAATTATTCAATGTGGTCTGTAATAACTTGCAAAACTGAATGATGGGGAAATTAGTGAAAGAAGCAGGGCTGGGGTATTCTAATGCTAGCAAGAACAGGTAGAAAACATGCCTATAAGGTTTAATTGCCTTGTTTGATATTTGTTTTGACATGCTTTGATTCTACACACTAATAGAAATCATGTCTATAGGAATCACACACACTTCGCTTAACTTTTCTAATACTGGTAAATTATTCAAAGCATGTTAGCTTGAGTAATTTCTACACCTGTTTCTGTGTCTACTACTGAACGCTCTTAGACAACATGTTTATAGAGGTCAAACGCCTTGCTTAATTATTAGATAGCATGCCTATTGGATGCAATAATACACGCCTTTGATAATGCCCATCTAGATACCATGACCATAGGGCTTTAATTAATTAATCAACTGCTTTTGTTATTTACATTATATTGTCCCACTTAGATGACATGCCTATAGGGATAAAGTATTATAAAATTAAGTCCAATTGTCAACTGTTAGAAATCCTGCCTATAGGATATCGTCACTCGCATAAGAAGCATGTTTATAAAAATCAGCGCTGTTAATTCCAAGCTTTCAAACAGTTGTACTGCATCATTGCGCAACAATAACATATCACACCTATAGGGTCTGCAATACCTTTAGTCTGCCAATCCGTTAGTCTGGAGCTGTAGTACTGCCTGTACAAAATACTGAAAATCAAAATCACATAGAGACCATGTTTATAGGACTTAATGACTTTGACATGTTCTAATTTGAAATTGTCTACCGCCTAATATATGAATCTGCCTGCGTGCAATTTGCTGCTTATGTGTGGAGGCTAATTTGAATCATTTATTGTCTTTATGTGAAGTCCTATATGTTTTGAATGCGCGTCTAATTTTATCATTTTGAGCACCCTAAATAGAGTCTAGAACCACCCAAATAGTAGGTCCAAAGCCTTCTGGACCTTAGGCATGGGACGGTAGCGTACGCATAGGAGACGGTTTAGAATTGAATTAGAGCGCTTTAAGTAAACAACTTTAACAGAGTAATCGGGTAGCAGAAGATGATAGTCTGTGCCGCTGAATAATATGAGCAAACCCTTATCCTAAGGGAGTTGCGAAGTATTATTTATGTTGCACAGGGTGATCCTTTAAGCAAAAAAACTTACGAACCCTCTCCCCTTTATATATTTGTTGTTCACACTTGGTCATCAAATATAGACCAAGGCAGTTGCATCCTGTAACCTCTAAAGACTCGTACTGGTTATTTATATAGTTTTCTTGTGCTATTTTCTTTTCACTTGTTTATATTATGATAGAGCCATTAATTTCCATGTGTTTCTTCACTTATATGATCACCTAGCTTAATTATAATCCAATAATCCCACATAGTGTAAACTTCGGCCGGGACCCACAGTTGTGGACCTCAAAGAATGCCAAACACCTTCTCTTTGGGGTAATTTGAGCCCTTACTTGATCTTTGGTGATACAGACTAGTTAAAATAGAGTTATTTGCAAATAGGTTCCCTAACACACCTTAAAATCGTTAAGTGGCGACTCTTCTCGTTTAGTACCCATTTAAAAGAGTTGTCACATGTCGAAACCTGCTTTCGCGAGAAAACAGGGCACGATAGTAGTTCCTCCACACAAAGTTAGGCAAGATACCTAAACTAGGTCAAATCAACCCTCGAATATAGCTTTTTCCCTAAAATTCGCCTCCACACAGTTCAAATCTAATCAAAAATGATTTATTATCATCAAACTATTCAAGGGAAACCAATTATAATAGATAAAGCTTTGATCTTACATAATTCTCAAAAAGCCAATGAAAGTCAACCCTGAGTTCGTCGGGTCAAAATCTGGGTCCAAGGGTAAATTCCGACTATCCATATTCTCACGAGTCCATATACGTGTTTTATTTTCAAATCCGAGTCCAAATCGACTCTCAAAGTTCAAATCTTCATTTTCTAAAACTTTGAAAATATTTCTCAATTTTCCTCTTTGATTCTCATGAATTTGATATTAAATCTAAGATATAATCATGAAATATAGTTGGAAATTGATTAGAATCACTTACCCAATGTTTGTAGATAAAAATTTCCTCTCCAAGTCACCTCCTACCGAGTCTAGGGTTCTAAAATATGAGAAATGAAACTAAAATCCCGACTTTTCTAACTTTTATTCAGTTGCAGATGTCGCAATTGCGACACTGAATTCGCAATTGCGAAGAAAATCTTGCAAATGCGGCAACTTCCCAGCCTAATGGAACATCGCAAATGCGACAATGGGTTCGCAATTACGAACCATGTCCCATTCGCAAATGCGACAAAATATGTCGCACTTACGAGTCTACCCAAATTGGTCGATGTTCGCAATTGCGATACCTGACCTTCACCTGCTCACTTCGCAATTGCGAGGCTGGTGCTCGCAATTGCGACATCAGAGCACCAGCACACTAGCAATCTTGTTTTAGCTCAAAATCATTTTAAAACATGTCTGAAACTCATCCGAGCCCTCGGGGCTCCGCACTAAACATCCACACAAGTTTAAAAATATTATATACTCGCTCGCGCGATCAAAATATAAAAATAACATCTAGAACTACGAATCGGACATCAAAACACATGAATTACAAAGAGAAGTCCAAAAACCTCTAGAATTGCTACCAAGCGTCCAAATCCTATCAAACCAACTCTGAATGACACCAAATTTTGCAGACAAATTTTAAATAGCATAACAAACTTATTTCAAGTCCCAAAACAAATTCCGAACCTAATAGCCCAAAAGTCAACATACGGTCAAACTTGGGAAATCTTCTAAACCTCAAATTACCAACTTTCGGCAAAACAACACAAATCAACTTATGGACCTCCAAATTCGATTCCGGACATATGTCCAAGTACAAAATCACGATATGAACCTATCAGAGCCATCAAAATACCTTTCTGGGGTCGTTTTCACAAAAGTCAAACTTTGGTCAATATAATCAACTCCCAAAACCTTCCTGGAATGAAACTAACCGACCCTGCAAGTCCTAAAGTCACAAATACGCATGTGTAAAGCATCAAAAGGGAAACGGGGCCAAATACACAAAATGACCAGTCAACTCAGCAAGATTGAAAAAATTTAAATCACTATTTTGTCCTTCCGCATCGTCAATTTTGGTTTATGATAAAATATCTGAAAATTCCATAACAAACTATTTATCTTTATTTCTTCACAAATTCCAGAACTTTAAAGTTCATTTAACTAAAGCAAGGTTTTCGTTTGCTAACTAATCAAAATTATATTTTGATATTTGCTCCGTCAAAATATACTTTTGAACAGTTAATTTTAACTAATAAAAAATTTAACTAATCCATTAACAGTTAGTTAAAAATCTTTATGAAAACATATTACTTCTGCTTCAACTAGCTTTAATTATTTGTGGGTAGAGAATCGGAGAGACATAACAGGTCATAAGGTTTTAGTTTAAGATATGGGTCTCATCAGATTGGATTTTCCAACCCACAACCCGCCCCGCTTCGTCTAAATTTTAAAAAAGATTGGTGTAACTTGCCCAGTCACGTACCCGCGTTCATAAAACCCGCCTTGTCCCGCATGGTCTTAAATTCTTCCTGTCCCATTGCCATCTCTATACATAATAAAATAGCTATATGATGCGCAAAACTAACTTAAATACCGTTGTTATTCAAAAAAATAAATAAATAAATAAATAAATAAATAATATATATATATATATACACACACACACAAATGTAGCCTTTCAGATGTACCCGTATCATACATGCATCTTCTTTTTCTCCACTGCGACCTGTCTGCCGTGTTTTTTAAGTATTATAATAGTATTACGTACGTAATTAGTGAATAGTGATACCCAAAAAAAAAATTATGAAATTAGCACTATTTTCTTTACCTGAAAACTACGACAGCGTTATTTATTTTAAATATTTTCTTATCCTTTTGCTTTCAGGGGCTTGACGTTGACTTTGCTTTCTTTTTCTCTTCTCCAAAATACGCAACTTTTAATCTGCGGCAGATATGTGTAAGATTATAATTATTTAACCTATATTTTAGTGAACATTTTTGACGGCGCATATTGTGTCAAACGTAAATTCGCCCCTGCGTGTAACTTTTACTGGTGAAACACTGTTCCACCCGTGAAGCTCATCAATCTAAAAATGACGTTACCTCATGATAAGCGTAAAAAGATCAAATTCACACATGTTACAGGTCGACTATAAAGACCACAATTAAAAAGAAGGAAGAAGACTACATACAAGTTGTATGATACAACGCAAGCTTATCTTTACAAATCCTTGGAACTTACAAAGTACTCCACTTGCTAAAATTCTAAGATAGGTCCTAAAATATGTATGATACAACCGACACAGTTGTTTAATAAAAAATTAGTTTTTGTGGTCAAATTAAATGTTGGAAAAAATCGGATTTGTAATAATTAAGTTTACTTTATTTTTTTAAATGTAAAAGAATAAAAGGTAATAGAAATTAAATATTCAATAAACAAAGAAAAAAAAATCTTATTGGTTATTGTAGCTTCCTTCCAAAAATAGAGAGTAATAATCTTCAATCAAGCAGAGAAGTAAAAGTAAAAGACTGATTGCATATATTCATGAATTCTTTGATGCCCGTACAAAATAAGGTAATGGAAATTTATATAAGAATACAATATATATCCATTTTCTCCCATTTAATTTCTGCCTGTTACTAATATTTATTACGTTAATTGCTTGTTACTCAAATCATTTGCAATGGATATGGCAATAATAGTCAATCGCGTATAATCAAGGATTATGCTAATTCCTTTTCCATATTCGCAGTTATTAATGAATCTTCCTTTTTTATAGTCTCCATGCATGTCGCGCCTATATCTTCCTTCCTAATTTGTCAGGTATGGTATCTTTATAAACAATGTCGTGCGTGGTTTACCCACACCTTATCGTTCCTATTTATTGCTCTTGTTCAAATGTCATCTGTCAATATACTATTAATCCACGTGTCATTTTATTTCTTACCAATACAGATAGTCCCCCCACTTTCTGAATATTCTCAACTGAATATTTAGGAAGTGGTAAATGTATTTATGGCGGGAATGCCTTGCCACCTCTTCCCAATATCATTATGCTTTCTTCAGAAGCGAAGAGACGTACGTTTTTTCCATTTAATGCTTGAGACACATGTCTTGCTATGATTGGCTCTGCAGTTTGTATCGCCTTTTTAGGATTTTTTGCGGCTGCTTCGGTTCGAAGTGATGGCTCCATGATGACGGTTCGTAATGACCTTTCCGTCTTATAAATACCGTATTATACACCATCCAAAAACTTCTTCTACTTTCTTGCATTCCTTTCCAAACTTCTTCTGCAATTTCTCGTCTTCCGTCGTACTTCTACAATTATCAAAAAATGTCTTCCCGTTCTTCAAACCCTTGTTTATCATCGGATCCCCGAAAAACTATCATCGTAGACGAACTCCCTCCTTCTATAACTCTGATTAGAAGTAGAAAAGTTGGTAGGCTTTGTAGTCTAGGCTCCATATAGAGTCGTAGTACTACTCCTTCCCAGAAGAATCCTTCCAAATCTTCTTCTACTAAAGCCAAAGCTTCATCAACTCCCAAGTCTTCATCCAAAGTTAGGGACCAAAATGAACCATTACCTGAACTTGTTGTTTCTGAAATTGTTCCTCAGGAATTTTCTTTCATATCGGATTGTGAAGCATGGAGGAAAGAGGTTTCTTCCATAGCAACACTTAAACTTGCCGATCATTACCTTCTTTATTCACTTCCGTCCTTCTTCCTTTAGTACGCCGTGAATGCCATTGGAAACCTAACATTCCTGTCGCAGCTTCTAGTGCTGACGACCGAATAACCTCCTACCGTGAGGGTTATTCGTTTTGTTTACACTTATTCCTTTACTTTAGGATTCAATCCTACTATTGATCTAGTGATCATCAAATTTTGCCATTATTTCAATGTATGCTTGGTTAGGCCCGATAATGTGGAGAGTAGTGTCTTGCCTTCATTACTTGTTAGGCTTAGTCTCAGCCCCTTTTACTTTTCGTCATCTCCTCCATCTGTACTCCCCGAAGCTTTTTCGCGAAGGTATTTTCTCTCTTGTAGCAAGAAGCAAAAGAGTCTTGTTCAGTCCCGAAGATGACCGTGATCGAGGCTGGTACTTTCAGTTCGTGGCTGTTCCCACTAGTGATTTAGTGGGTGATAAATATATGCCTTTTCTTGAGAAGTGGAACTTAGCACGTGAAAATTTTCTCCCTTTTTACTATACTACTTTTTCTTTAGAATTTTTATTTCCTCATTCATATTTTTCTATTCTTCAGCAATCACAGAAGTTTTTAGAGAACTTCCCGACTTTCGTGATTGGGTATAAAAAATATTTTCTACCCCTCCCATGGATCAAAGATCTTAGAATTTTCTCTCCCAAAAGTTTGGGTGAAAAGTGAAGACCCATGGTATATTACTTTACTTTACTCTGAATTCTTCTTTTCTGTCACTTTCCCTTTTCTTGATATCTTTCATTGTTCTCAGGATTTGCTATTCGTGGTGTACGTATCGCCTTTGTTCCTGCAGCTAGACTCACCGTTTGTGTTACGCAAGAACAAATTTTAAGTGTGTCCTCTTCAAAGAGGAAAAATAAAGAAACTCGCACCTCTGACGAGGAAGAAGAAGATGAGGGCTCTTGAGTGAAGAAGCCACGGGTTAGGAGGCGCGTAGTTCTAGATGGTGAACCCACTGTTTCCTAGAATCAACCTTCAGATTCCGTGCCTTTCCAGCTAGTTGATGAACTTGAATATGTTCCTCTGGATATCTTAGAAGACGAGGATGCTGGTCCTGCTTTGAATCCCCCCTTGAGTCCTACTGAAAGGCTTTTCGCTCAAGGTTTTAACGGTGAAGAAGAAGAGTTCGGCCTTGTTTCTGAAGAGCCGGCCCTTGCTACTCTTCTTATGACCTCTGCTGCTCTTGCCGTCACTCCTTCTGTTACTTCTGCTGCTACACCTGTTGCTTCTCCTACTGTCGTTCCTCGTGGAGAGGCTGCCCTTCCATAAGAAGCATGAAGCGTGTTTTGACTGAAGTCCCCAGGGCGCAAATTTGTTGAAGAAATCTAACAAAGCTGAGGTTTAGTTGAAGCCTTTAATCAGCACTGTGGAAAGGGAAAATCTTGAGTCTCATACATCCATCACTCTAATGAATGATGTTATTCACTCTGCTATAAAAGTAATTTCTTCTTTCCTTATCTCTTTCACTTCCCTTTTCTTTAAGTTTGTAATTCTTCCACCTTGCCTTTTTTACATTTCAATTTAACAGCTACGGAACTGATGAGGAGGATAGCTTGGACTGAGCAATAGGTTGTTGAGTTGCGCATAGAAGCTGACAACTAGAAGGAGCAATTTGACAGCCTTCAACTTGGGATAGATGTTCTAGCTGAGGAGAAGGAATCTTTGGAGCGACAGCTCAAAATTACCACTGCTGAATTAGAGGTTTTGAAAGCTTCTACTACTGCTGAGTTAGGTTGAAAAGGAGAAAGATATGATGGAAGTCTCTTTTGCCGAACAACACTCAAGGGCCATTGAGGAAATTAGGAGTTTGAAAGAGCTTCTAAATCAGAAGTAAGTGTATGTCGGTGATCTGGTTCAGACATTGACTCAAGCTCAAGAGGATCTCTGTGCTTCTTCTGATAGAGTTAGGTTCCTCGAGGCTACCCTTGAATCTTTGAACATATCCTATGAAGCTTCCGAAGCTAAAAAAGAAGTCTTGAAGGCTGAAGTTGAGCAATTGGAGAAAGACTACGAGGCTCTTGAAGATAAACTAACACTTGATGTTAGTTGAAATTTTTTGAACATGCATCTTGAGACTTTGACTGAGGCTAACCAGGAAGGCTTTGACCTCGAAGCTGATATTGTCAAAGCTAAGGATGCAATCTAAAGTACTCAGCAATGTCGAAGTTTCTCAACACCCGAGGATGAGAGTTCCAAGGGTAATTTGAGTAAAGACGGTTCCGAAGCAGACCAATTTGATGTCCAGCCTTCGTCTTCTCCTCAAGCTGATCCTTCCGCCATTTCTGAAGATGCTCCTTAGTTTCCTTCCTTTAAGTGATTATCAATTGGATGTATTTTGGATGTTTATTGGATATGTTTAAATTTGGTCTTGGAGACTCTTCCTTTATTAATATCAATATCAATATAACTTTTCTGCATATTTTATATATGTCTTTACTCTTTAAATTTCGAGTTGTTTTTGCACTATTCAAGTAGATAAATGATTTAATACATTGTGGTTAAATACTCACAGTCTTATTTATAAAATAGGGCCCTTTTATATTAACAACACTGATGAAGATAATGTCTCATCTTTATATTGGTGCAAAGATCGGAAAGATGAACTTATTTGAAGAAGTTTACTTGAACTTTCAAAACAAATATTTACCTCATTTTCATAACTGCTTTCTTTATAGCAGGTTTACAAGTACGTGGCTACATTTGTGGCCTTAACCTAATTGCACTTGGGCGTTTTCTACTGAATCTTCAGTTTTTTACTTTCATTCCATCTGCGAGATTGAAAATTTGAAATTTTCTTCAAGGTTTTTTCTTTGGCTAATGAGAGCTATGCTTTTGTGATGTATGTCTTACTTCTCTGTATACTTCTTCCATATGCATAGTCCCCCCAGTGTTTGAGCTTTTGAAGTATAAAATTTGAACAATGGATCAACTCCTCTATTTGGTCCTATTCCTGAAAATGAAAATACATATTGGACTCGGAGGTAACTTTTTAGATGATGACCGCTTAACCATTTCCATCAAAATTTATGTAACCTAGACCGAAAATAATTAGGTATTTTGCGTGCCTTTTGGGTCTAATGTTATTATCTGGTACGGGCTAGCGTTTTGCCTATCATCTAAAATAGTTAGTAAAATTCAAATGAACAAATAAAAATAAACTTTTAAAATACATGATTGTGAGCACTTAAAGTAGTATTTCTTCAAGTGAACCGCATTCCAGTTAGAAGGTAACACTTTCCCGTCCATGATCTCAAATTCATACGCTTCTTTTCCAGCATTGCCTTTAACTCGATACGTGCCTTCCCAATTTGGACTTGATTTACCTACATTTGCTGCCTGTGTTGATCGAAATACTTTCTTAAGGACAAAGTCCCCAATCTTGAAATATCGAAGGTTCGCCTTTCTGTTGTAATATCGCTCAATTGTTTGCATTTGTGCTACCATTCGTACCAAAGGTGTTTCCGTTCTCTCCTCTGTCAAATCTAAATTTGTACGAAGTTTTACTTCATTCGATACTTCATTTGTATGCAACAACCTTGTACTTGGCGCTCCTATTTCCATTGGAATTAACTCCTCAGTACCATAAATAAGAGAAATGGAGTTTCTCTCGTGCTTATTTTTGTCATTGTCCTGTAAGCCCATAGTAATCCAGGTAGCACTTCAGGTCACCTGCTTTTTGATTCTTCTAACCTTTTTTTTTAAAATTGTTGACAGTGATTTTATTTGTTGACTCTGCTTTTTCATTAGCTACAGGATGATACGGTGCTGAAGTAATTCCTCTAATTTTTCAACTTTTCAAAAAACCAGTAACCTTTGCACACGAATTGTCGCTCATTATCGCAGACGATTTTCCTTGGGACTCCAAATCAACATATTATATTCCTCCAAACGAAGTTGACAACTTCCTTTTCTCGTACCTGTTTGAAGGCATCTGCTTCCATCCACTTTGAAAAATAATCGGTAAAAACTAATAGAAACCGTATATTTCCTGGTGCTTGGGGAAAAGGACCTACGGTATCCATCCCCCAATTTATAAACGACCACAGGGTGATAATTGAATGAAGCAACTATGTTGGTTGATGCATAATTTTTGCATACCATTGACATTTATGCGCACCTTCTCACAAAATTTCCGTCTCGTTTTCCATTTTTGGCCAATAATATCTGTTGCACCCTATTTTGCATTAGTCAAAACAGGATTCAACTTGTGGTTTCTCTGTTGTTGATGAAAGAGAGTCGCCACCTAATATTTAAAGGTATACTAGGGTACCTATTTAATTACTAATTCGTATTCTTTATTAGTCTGCTAACCGGTAAGATTATGGGTAAGGGTTCTTGTTTTTCTAAAGGGAAGGTGTTAGGCACCCCTTAAAATCTACCTGAGGTAGCTCCATAGGACAGACTAATTTGGGATAAATTATTTGCACTATGCCTTAATTAGTATTAAAGAGTTCGGCTTACTGTATACCTAAGGGGAGATTATGATATTAATAAAAAAAGTGTGAGACCCTTAAAGGGGAGGCGAATTTGCAAAGGAATTTAAGGTATGTGAAAGAGCTTTGAAATATGTATGTAAGTGGTCTATATTTTATAAGCTTGTGAAGAGAGGTTAAGTTATGAAAACACTTGATGTGGGGTATGGTTATTCATGTAACTCTGAAAGGTCTTTGTAAGAAAGTGAACCTAAAATATACCTTGATTTGAAGATTTGAAGAAAGATTATTTTGCTGAAAATCCTTTAAGGCGACATTTCTTCATTTTTTGCGAAATTCTTCTCTTTTGAAATGGGGCTACTGTTTTGCCAAGTTTTGGGTTTTAAAATATTTTAAGGAAAAGAAAGTTGAGCGAGAACATAGTAATGATATGACCATATTATAATTAGCGAAATGAGGATCAACTATTGACTAATTCCTTTTAAAATCCTATGTTGTTTAAGGCTTGCCTAAGTTTATATGATATTAAAACATGAAAAAAGTATGTGATATAGTATATGAATGTTATATACATTACAATAAAAATGCAACAAAGAAATAAGGCAGTAGATAGCGGGTAATAAAGCGGTAATCTAGATTAATGGAGCAATAGACAATAACAAAAGGAATTTGAGGGAAAAGGGCTAGACTCTTTTACATTGAATATCTTTCATTGTCATTGAATATCTTTCATTGTCATTAAACACTAAACCCCCTAAAGAACCAAAAGTGTCAATGAATTAAAGGCTAAGGACGGAGTTCTATTTTAGGTCGATGCCCCTTTTGAATCCCCCAACACTTCAAAGTTCCCAAGGGACTCAAGGCCCAGCGCAATGCTTATGCTAGGAGAGCATCCCAACCTAGAGTTAAACTCCATTCCCAAATATTCTTAACCACTAACGACTTATTTTTTCTTACGGGTTTAAGTGCCAATGAGGCCCTTTCAATGTAAACTAACTACCATAGTACCCCTATCACAGAAGTATACTTCCCTACAGAATAACATAAGGGTACACAAATAATTCTACATTTTTAAACACCAGATGAACAACCCACATACTGGGTAAATCTAAAGGTCAGACTTTCAAGCACATATAAGAAAGAGACAGAAACATCATACTATACTGTTAAAGGTCTAAACATTAGGGAAATACACATTCAAAAGGGATGTAAGGGATACAGAGTCCACGTATGCAGTCAACACAAGAGATGCAGACACTCCTGCCTTGGCAGACTGATGATGAGTTGATTAGCTTAAAAATTTCCATTAGCACATGCATAGACTAACCACACTGCTTGGATCTCTTAGACAACTTCAACAAGGATTTAAACAAACAATCACGCCAAACAACTTTTATACATTATCAAAAATATCAGAAACATGATTAGGATTCTTAGTGAGATTATAGGTTATAGATTCAACATGAGTTCCTAAAGATTCTTTAACAAAATCCTTTCTCAAAATGATACTAATCTTGAACTACTATGTTTAATCAGTTGCAATAAAGAACTCCTCATAGGATTTGTAAATCAGATTTGATTTTAGAGGTCTGAGTATAATTTCAAAACAAAAGCATGGAATCATGGAGTCATGAAGACAAATAAGGATGCAAGGAAAACAATATGTAGAGGTAAAGATCACAGCAGGATCATTAGCAGAAGAAAATGAGGTATAGGTAAACAAGATTAGATTAACAGGAATAATAGTAACTAAACAAAGTGAAAGAACATAGTAAGTCAGAAAACAATATAACAAACATAAGCAGAGAAGAAAGCATTTAAACACTTAAAGTTCATGCTTAAGGTTATAAGACAGGGGATATAAACTTAAACAACTTCAGATACATCTTAGTTATGATTATCGGGTAATAAACTCAACTTCAAAGCCCACAAAACTACAAAGAGGCAACAAGACAAAGATAAGATTATTGCAGCCCAATGAAAGCTATGAAGTTCATGTGGAACACGAACATATAATAACTTAGGCATGAAAACTATTGGAAACTCAGAACGATGATCAGCAGGAATCAATTGATGATTTTAATCAGTCAATGACTAAAGACTCAAAACAAGACAACCAATCACAAGTGACCACTAAACTAACAGTGCACAAATATGTTAGCATATTAAGCATCATGGAATAATTGCAATTTACATAACCTAACTTAGCATGCTTGTAGTATTCAAATGAAACGAACAAAAGAGAAGAATGAAAGAGGTGCTGATCTTTTTAAGAGCAGTAGACCAAACAGGAACTCTTTTCAGTTGCTTAAGATCCCATAACCCTTAAGTTTAGACCAGTAATATAACTCAGCAAAAGAAAAGAAAAGCAGTAAGAAACCTAAGGCTTGGAACCCTATACCTCTCAGTGTTTGTGTGTGTTTCTCTTAGATAGTTGGATCTTGATTTTCTCTTGTTAGGTCGTTGTAGATGAGAACATTAAAGGCTTCTATTTATAATTCCATTAAGTCTCTAGCGATTAAAGAATTCAAATCGGATAGTGGAGAGTGAATCATGGTAATGATGATAACAAATCGAATAAAAATCAGAAGACATAGGGGAAAATCAATATTGAGTTTACCTGAGTGAAGGGAGATTGATCGCTGAAGGCAGAGGACCATCAGTTAAACTTAAAACCCAGAGGTCACTGCGCTTGACCTCAATCCTCATGACGAACCCTCTGAAAATCTTCATGCATGCTCCGATTTGACAGAGCAAGAGAGGATTTAGACGATTTGAAGTTACATCTTCAAGCTAGGATTTTCAGACTCGAAGGGTTTTGAATTTTGTGATTGAAAAAGGAATTTTCAGCAGGATTCACGAAGTTCGGGAGACAAGAGGTGATTTCAGGCTTTGATTTGAAGAATCGTAACAGAGGTCAAGCAGTTTGAGCTTTCACATTTGAGCCTAGAGTTTCAGAATTAGGGCATTTGAATTTAGTGATGCAAAAGGAAAGGTAATAGTAGGATTTAGTGATTGTAGTTTGATTTGTGACCTTGCACAAATTTGTGCAAGGTCTGTGATTGATTTGGTACTAGTGAGTTGAGAGAATAGAGAGAGGGAGGGGAAAAAGGGCGGCTGAGTGATGTGAGAAATAATCTGGGTTTGGTTGGGGGGAGGGGGAGGGGGGGAG
>MCJB01047957.1:17670-40768 GCA_002018475.1 Nicotiana obtusifolia | reverse complement strand
AAAAAACCAGAGCACCCTGATCGATGCCTTTTTTTTCTTCTCTTCCTCGTAACTCTATAAGGACATAAAGAAAAGCTTAAAACAATACTGAGAAACGCTAAAGAAGAAGAGCACTCATTTTCTCTGAAGATTAGATAATTAATGGAAGTAGTACTTGCAAAATGCAACAGTACTGGAGGGAGACTAAGTATTGACCCGAATCACTCACCCGAATTCGAGTTTTGGATGGTCCGAAATCCTTCCTTTCCTCAACCCGACCTCCCCTCTGCCGATGAACTCTTCTCCGATGGAATCCTTCTTCCTCTCCACCCACCTAACACGAACCCTCCATCACATAAAACTGAGCTTGAATCATCCGGGTCGCATAGACCCGAAACCGGACCCGAGGTTTCTGGCGGTGAATCCACGAACTCTTCGAAGCGTTGGAAAGACATTTTCAAGAAGAAAACTTCACAGAATTGTAAAGAGAAGGATAAGAAGAAGAAAGAGAAGAAGGGCGGCGTTGTAATTGGTGGAAGTAGTAATATTGGGGTGAATGCGGCGGAGCTGAATATCAACATTTGGCCGTTTTCGAGGAGTATATCTGCCGGTAACGGCGGAAGTAGACCGCCACGGGTGGTGACTCGGAAGGTGAATAGTGCACCGTGTTCCCGGAGTAACTCCGCCGGTAGGAAATGGCCGAGTAGTCCCAGCCGTAGTGGAGTACATTTAGGCCGGAGCAGCGCAGTTTGGCAAGTCCGCCGCTCAGAAGGTCACCGGAAAAGTAAACCTGAAAAGGTTGTCGAAAAAGTTGAATCTGAATATCACCGGAAAGTGACGTCAGCTGCCGTCACCGGTGTGCCAAAAGCTAGAGTACTGAAGTTGAATGTACCGATGTGCATTGGTTACCGGCAAAATTCAGTTTGCAGTAGTGATGAAAATAGTGCTATAAGTGTCGCTGCGGCGGCGGTTGGCGGTGGCCAGAGTGGTGGCGCTCTGACTGATGAAGTGGCACGTGTGAGTAATTTGTTTAATATAAGAAGCATTTTTACCAAGAAAGTGCATTAGTATTGGTATGTCCAAGTAATTGTACAGATGTTTCTACTTTCCTTTTTTTTTTCTTTTGAAGTTTTTGCTAATGTAAAGTTCTACTCCGTTCCTATCCTTCAGGATTTGAGCTCTTTATTTTTGTAATGAATTTAAGTTTTTATCTAGTGACGGTGAAAAAGATTTCCTTTTTTTTCTTTTGGTTGAGAAAAGGATTTCAAATTTTTATTGCCAACTTAGATTTATTCTTTTCCTGTTTATTAACCAATAATGCCGTGGACTATCTTGCACCTCTGTTTAGCATGTTTTCAGAATTATTACTTTTTGATTTCTTGGTGTGTGTTTTTCTTCCTTTTCTTTTGTTAGGGGATTTCTCTTTGTTTAACTGTCCCAATATTGTGAAGATCTATGAAAATGTGTGTCAACTTGTATCATGCTTTTAACCTATTCCGACATAAACGTACAAGTCCTCCTTACAATACTCAAAATATGAGGGTGGCATTATCGCTGGAATAAATGCCAAATGATTAATTAGTTTAGAGTTGAAGAATAATCAATTGATTTATCTGTTTCTTTTTCTTATCTTTGGATCGAAAGCGGAGAATTTTTGACGAAAAGCAGTTTTGGCTTAAAAAATACACTTTTGGCCAAAAAAAATTTGATCTTAGAATGCCCACGTTCACAATGAGAGACGGAAAGATGATAGGGTTTCGTCTGAACACATTACATGCTATTCCTAGCTGTTCCAAACTATAGATTACCGAGGTGAAAGAGAATGGGTTGCAGATATTTCAAGCTATACAGCATAGTTTTATAAGATTGAAAAAATAAATCCTAAAGCAAGGCATATTGGTTACATTGTGGGTTAACGGAATCAATATGATTAATTGTTTCAAGTTTCAATCCAATATATGAAATAATTCTATTTTAAAGTTTCATATTATGTTAATTCTACTTCATTAGCTTACAATCCTTTATAATGCTATTCTGTTCTAGAACTCGAACTAATGCCATGTGGCTTATGACGTGGCATGTTAAATTATACTACTCAAGATCAACACGACAATGTTATATGCCTAAGTGAAATATCTTGCAAATCAATTTCAATGTAAACAGTATCATGCCATTAAGTGAAGTGATACGCCAAATCAAATTCAAAGCCAATAATATCAGTGGCGAAGCCAAGATATTTGCGAAGGGAATTCAAAAATTTTGAAAATCAAATACACAAAAAAGCCAACTCAAAAAAGAAAAATTAAACAGTAATAGATTTCACTAATAGATAAAGAAGTTCTCAGCACAAGACTGTTTTAGGATAAACCGATCATAGTTACAAGACTTTCAAAAAAAGAAAATAAAAAATAAGTCTTGTATTAGTTATAAGGACCTAATTAGATTAACAAAAACACAACTACATATATTATTATAATTGTACTCGACGAGGTTTCATATCTTGAAATATTTTAATAATAACATCATTAAAAATAGTATCAAACACATTTTTTTCTACATAAGACACCAAACAACCGCTAAAGAATTCATCATTCATTCGACTTCGTAAGCCATTCTTGATAAGCTTCATTGCAAAAGAGCTCTTTCAAAGGATGCAATAGCAACTGGCAGAAGCAAAGCAAGTTTCACTAAGCGAAATACAAGATGATAATTTTAATGCTTCTTTGTCTGAATAATCTTTTTGAAAGATCACATAGCCCATGGAGGTCGGAGAAACTTTCATCAACATCACGAACATCAATAATGTAACTTGCAAGCTGATTCTCAAGAGCACCCATACTAAATTCATCAAAGTCATCAAGATATAATTCAGTCATTCTCATTATTTTCCTGATGTCAAAACTAGAAAATGAGTTAATTGGATACAAACAAGCAATTCTATTTAGCAAAACAGTCGTCACTTCGTCAAAATGTTCATTAAGTTCTTGAATTTTGCCAATCAATAATTTTGCCAAATACTTCAACCAGATAATGATGTGAGACTGTACAATCAGCATGTTTACGTTATGATCTTAAAGAGCTAACATATCATCAAAATGAGGTGTCAAAATGTTACATTTGATACAAAATGCAGATACCTTACCAATAAAAGAATCACATTCGTCTTCTCTTAACGTTTGCAATCTTTTCTTTGCTACTTCAACAAGTAGCATGGCGTTTGCAACATCTTGCTCTTTTTCTGTAAGTATTTATTAAGCTCATTTGTGATTGTTAAAATATCTCTCATCAATGCAACATGAATGTAACCTCAAATGTTTGACAAGTTTTGACATATCCCATGCTTTGGCTCTTTCATCTGTAGAATGTGCATCAAGAACAAGCGATTCAAGAACACCAAGAATAGAGTCAAACATAAGAATAAAATTATTACAAGATTGAAAGTGATATTCCCAACGAGTATCACAAGCTCTTGAAAGACCAAGTTCTTGATGCAAGCCCCTATTGATTGTAAGCTCACTCATATCTAATGCCTCTTGAATTCTTTCTTTTTGAGATTCTCGATATTCATCCATATGCTTAGAAGAAGATTCCAGTAAATATTTGAAACCAATACTACATGTTCTCCAACTTGAAGACATTTCTTAGAAACCGCAACAAAGGTAAGTTGAAGTTGATGAGCAAAACAATGAATGGAGATGAGCCGATCTACTTTCTCGCTTAATCAACATTTTAAGTCCATTGATCTTACCTTGCATATTACTTGCTCCATCGTAACATCACCCACGCACATATAATAGACTTAAGGAGTGTTGAGCAAATAAATTAACAATTGCACTCTTTAGAGATGAAGCACTAGTGTTTTGAACATGAACAACATTAATAAGTCGTTCCATCAAAAACCTCATTCTATCAACATATTTTAAGATAATAACTATTTGCTCCTTACATGACGCATCAGATTCATCAACTAGTAAGGCAAAATATTCATCACTTATTTCTTCAATAACTGCTTTAGTTGTTTCTATCTTACACACAATCACGGTACATTTTTGAATTATTGCAGAAGTCATTTGATAATTTTTAGGAGCATGTTTCAATATATAATCACTAATGTTACACACACTTTTGCATACCATGAGAAAGTTTGAAGAAAATTACCCCTACTAAATGATGACTTAGATTCATCATGACTTCGAAATGCTAATTCTTGAGCTAAAAGAAGTCTAACTACATTAACTGAACCAGTTAAATGGACCAACTACTCATGCTTAAGTTGATTAGATTGCCTCTCAAATGAAGATTGAATAAAACATTATTGCAATACATCTTGACATTTCTTTTTTGACTGATTGTGAATGCTATATGATCCAGCAATATGTTTATCAAAACTTTTCTTCTTGTACCAACTCTCAAACCCAATAATTGAAAATAGATCACCTCCATCTTGATGTATGTTATTATCTTTAAATAAATAATAATAATATAAGCAGTAGGCTGCATCTTTCTTACATTGTACTCTAACCAATCATGATATTCATTATCAAACCATTTAGGATAAAATCAACATAATGATCCAGAAAAATTTATTTTAAGAAAATTATGAACCAAGGTTGACAAGGTCCATGTCTAATTTATGCTCTTCTAATAACATCACGATGATTTGGATAAATCTAACATTTGAGTTCTTTCCCCTGGATCAAACTTTAACGAATTCAAATCAAATTCCTGAGAAGATGGTACTTTTGAATGGTTGATATTCTCTTCCTAGATAGGTTGAGTATGAGAGACCAAATTTAATTTTGGCACTTTGATAAAATACTTTTACACTTACTTTTGAGACTGAATTATAAAGTAGGAGTGTAGTTAGAAAAATTATTATATGAATATTATATCAGACTAAGCATAAATAAGAGTTAGCTTTAACATAAACTAATACAAGTACAAATTCAAGAAATAAAATCAACTAGAATGTACACCTTGCTCTAAGATTTAATTTTTTGCTGGCTAAAAGCTAACACTTATCTTTCCGACACAATTATAAAGGTAGCTTTGACACATATTAAATTATTAATTTGATGTGTTAGGCAACTTATTTTAATTGTAACTACATTATGTCTTAATTTCTTTATGTGATTCACATGAACTTCTCACCGAACTCTTAGAACTTATTGTTCCCAATATTGATGGTGCTAAACTTTAAGAGTCCTCCCAAATAACATTACTTGTCATGGATACAATAAGAACAACAAAGATATATAAAGAAGCTTTTAGCCTCCATAATCGAGTCAAAGTATCTCAATTCTCAAAAAAATTAAGCAATTATTTTTCATAATTTTATCAAAGCAAATGCACTAAAATAACTCAATAATATACAATACTACAGTCTACAGAATCAAGAAATAACAAACAAGAGTCATTAACCTAAAACGAAAATAGATATTCACAGAATATAGAACAATAACAAAATTTTGGAACAGAAGAGAGAGAAAAGAACTTAGCTGGGATGCCATGACAGGAGATATGATCGACGACCGATGATCGGCGAGGCAATGAAGAGAAAATTCAGTGGCGGAGTTATGGGTGGAGTGGCAGATGAGGTAAGGACTAATGACTAAAGGTGTTAATCAGGCGGAGTCGGCCCACAAACAACCTGGTTCGACCCGGCTCAGCCCGATCCAGTAAGGGGTGGGATGGATTGGCTAGGGTAGGGGTTTTTCCGGACGGGGTTGGACCTTTTTTGGCTACTGGTGCACTGGAGCCCGGCTAGCCGGTAACCCGTTCAAGGGTTTTAACCGTGTTCCAGACCGGTCCAGCTTGATTTAAGTTGTAATTTTTTTTTTTAAAATTCTAACCTTTGCCAACGGTCAAAATCAAAAAGGACCATTGGGCAACTCTCATTTTTTGCACTTTTAGTCATTTCGGCTTATCCCCTTACTAAAATAGCCCATCCACCCCTAATAATTTATAACTTACATTTTAACCTTTTAAAAATTATAATTAGCCCCCCTCTTCTTCATTTTTTTCTCACAACTTGCTCTCTTCTTCTACTCTAATTATCTCTCAATTCCCTCTTGATTATTGTATTGCTTATTTCTCTCAAGTTCTCAATTAATTAATATTTCAAGTTTTATCAATTATTTACAGTAGCCACTACAAAATTACAATTATCAAGTGAAGTATGGTTATTATTTTTGTTAGGTTCAAGTTAAATCATGCCCCGTGCTTCTAGAGTGCACTCATATATATTTGTGAACACTTTGAGGTGGTAGAAGAAAATGAAGAATTTCGCAAAGTAGAGTGCAAGAACTGTGGTCGAGTCTTTAATGTTCGTCGAAAGTAGGAGGGCACAACTGGTTTAAGAAGGCATATCAAGGGTTGTCTTGAGCGTCCTCCAGGAATTCGTATTAAGTTTATTTGAGACAATGTGTTATTTTGAATTTGTTAGACTTATTTAAGCTTAATGTGTTAGTTTATGAGACAAATGAAGTATTATTATGCAACAAAAATATGAAATGAAAGCCTTTGAAGTTTGATCCTTACATGTTGGTCTTATTAAATAATTTAATACTTCCATTTAATTTCAAATTTCAAATTTAAAACTTTAAACTTTAAAGTTAAAAATTTTAATTTTATGCCTTAAAATATTTATTTTATTATTTACAAATTTGCAAACACTTAAGTATCAATTACATTGAATAAGAAAACATAATACACTAAAAATATAGTAATAATTAACTCGGCCCGGTCCGGACCCGATAAGCCCGAACTCAGACTGTAACAACCCAACCGGTCGTTTTGAGCTCTAGCACATCTTTCGGTGGTTTGAGGCCTCATGTAGCTTCACTTCATGCTTTATGACTTGTATGTGTGGTCAGAATTGAATTTCGGGAAGTTCAGAGTTGATTCGAATGGAAAATTCTCAATTCGAAAGCTTTAAGTTGGAAAAGTTGCCCAACGTTTGAATTTTGAGTAAATGACCTCAGAATAGGGTTTTGAAGGTTCCAATATATTCGTATAATGATTTCAAACTTGGGCGTGTGTTCGGGTTCATTATGGGGTGGTCTATGAGCATTTCGACGCTTATTATGGGAGGTTGGCATTTTGAAAGTTAAAGATTTTCTAAGTTTGAGTTGAAGCAGATTTTGGTGTGATCAATGTCCTTTTGAGGTTTCGAGCCTTGGAATAGGTTCGTATTATGATTTGTGACTTGTACGTAGAGTTTGGGGCCATTCCGGGATGTTTAGATATAGTTCAGACGCATTCGTCGAAGTTTGACTGTTTAAAAGTTGAAAGAAGGATTTTGGTCGTTGATTCATGATTTCTATATTATTCGTGGCATTTCGAGCCTTTGAATAAGTTTAGATAAGGTATTGGGACTGGTTTGCGTGATTGGACGGGGTCTTGGGGGTCTCGGGTGTGATTCAGAGTGGTTTCATATCATTTTTCCTTGTTTTGCAACTGTTGGTGCTGGTGTCTGGTTTCGTTCTTCGCAAACGTGAAGGGTCTCATGCGTTCGCTGTTGACGGCCAATTTTGAACCCTTCACCCTTTAAAATTAATCTATTTATACTTAATAATTTACAATAAATATTTTTAAGTGTTTTCTAGTAACAAGTATTTATTATTAAGTATTAGTTTTAAAATTAACCTCGTAGTATTAACATTATGTAATTTCAAATATATTTACTATTTTTAAGATTCTTAGAATGATTCTTACATATACATTACATATGTTCTATAATTAATTTGATAAATTACTCTATAATTTCTAGTTAATTAGATTATTATGTGAAGTTCGAAATTAGTGTTGCAATTTTGGAAAAATAAAGTGTTGAAAAAATAGTTAATTAAATAATTAGTAGTATATATAGTATTTATAATTTATCACATTTATTGAAAACTATTAAGTTTATTTAAATTAAATTTAAAAGGGGTTAATAAACAAAAGGGCCATAATTGCAGTTCTCAAACCAAATGGAAAGTGGCCATTTTTTAAATTATTTTGGCCCAATTATTCAAGCCCAGTCCGAAAATTCACCCAACCCAAATTGCCCCATATCTCCACTATGGCGATCCACACCACCTCATTCGCACCAATCACAACATGCCACATCACTCACCCTCATCACTCACATAAGAAGCACAAAAGCATCTAAGCCGTTGATCCATTTAATTGACGGCTCACACCTATTCTCTGATTCATCTTTTAATCTTAATACCCGTCCCCCAGAGACCTAATCTCAATCGTCCAAAACCTCATCATCTAACGGCCACCGATTTTTCCACTTAAATCATTTCTACAAAATCTAATTACCAAATAATTGGAGCAGTTGATCAACATATCCAAAGGCTCCCATTCCATCTCTCAACCATAACCCTCAGAGACCAACCCCTAATCCCCTAATCCTAAATCATTTCTCCCTGACCTCGCCGCCCTTCTTTCCCTTTTCTCTCTCACTTCTCTTAACCTCACAAACATGGCCGGTAAAGAAACCTTGCACAAATTCGTGCAAGGCTTCAAATCAACCAGAGATTCATACTTTTTGGATCTCCATCCCCTCGAATCCTGCTAGTTTCACCTTTTTGCTCCCTAAATCTGAGAGATTAGACATGGCTCATGAGGTCGAAACACCATTCCTTTGTTCTTTCAAATCAACTTGCAGATTTATCTCTTTTGTCCCTAGAAGATGAAGCCAGTGATACCAATTTCCATTCTCGTTGTTAGAATTAAAAAACCCCAATTCGAAACCTTAGACCTAATTGATGAACTTTTATTTCATCTGGTTTTTCCACTCACTCAATCAAAACAGAGCATGCATGTACACGATTTAGAGTTTCATCACGAATATCCTGTACCTAGGTCAAACGCAATAACCTCTGGGTTTTAGGATTTGTCCGTTGGTTCTTTGCCTTCAGTGGTCGATTGCTCTCCACTCAGGTAAAAACTATCATGAATTCCCCTTTGTCTTTGAGATTTTTTCGCTCGATTTGCTATCATCACCTACCATGCGTCACTCTCCACTACCGATTTGAATCTAAAACCCTCTGAACATTAAATGGAACTATAAATAGAGCTCTTTAATGTTCTCACTAACACGACGACCTAACACAAAAAGCACACACCTAACACTGAAATCATCTACACAATCACTTAAGAGCAATTTTGAGATCAAAAGTCTAGGGTTCCTTGCTGTTCTTTTCCTTTTTGTTTCTGAGTATTGTCGCTGTTTTGAACTTAAAGTTTTTGGGGTCTTAAGCACTAAGAGAGATCCTCGTTTGGTCTGCTGCCCTTGAAAAGGTCAGTGTACTCCTAATTTCTCTCTTTTAATCACCTTATATGAACGTTATGAATATGATGTTGGTTTTGTGAACTATATTTACTTATGATGCTTACCATTAGCATAGAAATATTTATATTTCGTTTGTGACAATAAGTTGTCTATCTATGATCACATGTCCTGCTTTTTGAATCTTTAATTAAGTGATTGATCAAGTTATTAAGTGATTCTTGATTATTTTTGTTTCTGAGTTCCAACAGTCAACATGTTTAAGTTGTGATGTGCCTTGAGTGACTGCTCATGTCTTACTTAAACTTCATAATCTTTCATTGATGGTTCTACTATGATCCTGACCTCTGCCTATTGTTTTCCCTTTGTTCTGTTTGTCATGTGATCGAGTTTATGATTTAATAGTCCTAATTGAGATCAACTTGAAGGTCCTTAAGTTCATCTTACCTACCATTTTACTTAAGCATGAAAATCTAAGTGTTTATATGTTCTTCATCTCTATACTAGTATCTGTTAACTTCGAAAACAACTTATGGACTATCACTATGACATTCTCATGGTTATGCTTAACTGTTGGAGGCATTTGCATGAAACCATCTTGTTTGAGTTAGACTACCTTTTTTTCACGGACCTTTACTGTATATATTCTGCTAAGATTAAGCTATTTTTCTCTCCATAGAACATGTTATGATCATGTCTGGTTATAGTCAACTGGTAATTGTTGTGCACTTGAACTTGGTTGTCTCATGATTAGTTAAAATCTTCAGATATAGTTTAATTCATAACTTACTTGGTGTAGCACTTCACTGTCCTTAATCTATTTGAACTACTGTTAGTTTTTGTGAAGCTTACATGTATCTATGGATTAAGTTATCTTCCTAAAAGTAGGACTTAGTTATTCTATTATAATCAAGTGATAAAGCTGAAGCATGACCACTTCATACTCTGATACTAAGCTAGACTTATGTCTGAGTTAAACTTGCTTTGATACAATGCTTCCTTTATCTGTAACTTCCCCTCTTCATTGACATGTTTAACTTGATTCTGTAATGTGCAAAGCTTCCCTGTCTATATGAAGTCACTACTTCACTTACCCTGCCTGTGTATAGCTGACTGAATATTGCTTGTTTGACTCTTTACTCTATGTTCTTGTCTTAAATTGTGCTCAATCCTTTCCCCTATTGTTAATTTGAAACTGAACTTGCTCCTTAAACTTTGTGAGAAGCCCCTTTGTTGATACTGTTTGAACATGATGGACTGTTTAAGGATAATACTGTTAGGGATATAACTCTGTTAAGCTATGAGGGATTCCATGTTCAAATCTGTAAACTTGTAGCCATGTTGAGAATTCAATCTCGTTTTCGATATCTTCTGTAAAAGTGGCCAGTCATGACTGTTCTGTCTGAATCATTATTGATGACCCTTAAAGTGCTAAGTAGTATCATCAACCCATGTATGTTCTAGAAGCAACCTATCATCACAGTTGGTTTGCCAGAGACAGGAACATCTGCATCGTTTGTGTTGTTGCATGTATGAACTTTGTATAGCTCGCCTTCCCTTTGAGTGTGCTCTTCTCTAATGTTCAGACCTTTACAATATGCTTGTGGTGTTTCTGCTCCTCTCCTGTGTGTGTTCTAAAGTCAGACCTTTAAATTTACTTGATATATATTCTTTTATTTGGTATCAAAGGTAGTCTGTGTCCTTTTACGTTATTCTATTAGGAGGAAAGTATATTGTTGTGGTAAGTAATTCTATAGCATTGAGTTTACATTGAAAGGGCCTCATTGGCGTTTAAACCTATAAGAAAAATATATTGTTAGAGGTTAAGAGTATTTTGGAGTGGATTTTAACTCTAGGTTGGGTTGCCCTCTCCAGCACAAGCATTGCCCTGGGCCTTGAGTCCTTGGGAAGTTTGAAGAGTCGGGGCATTCAAAGGGGGCATCAACCTTGAGTAAAACTTCCTATTTAGCACTTAATCCATTGACACATTTGATTCTTTAGGGGTTTAGGGTTTAATGACAATGAAAAATTTTCAATGTAAATTATTTGCCATGTATAACTACCACACTCGCTTGTAGAGCCTCGACTCGAGTTTCCGCTGTAGGATTGAGTGAGGTGATGAGAGCTGAAGCCATAGGGCCGTCCCCAACTCCCATCTTGGGGAGCTAATGGGCCTTTGTTTTTGGAACAGACCGCACTGTTTTGCTGGCTCAAGTGGTTCATCCGCTTATTTAAGGGATATTCTAGGAGGAATGTACGATATTTGTCGGTGAGGGATCAGTAGGAGCGGACTGAGTCGGTATTCGTTTATGAGAGGCGCTCTCGTATGCCTTTCAAGGCTTCCCTCTTGTAAATATTCTCAGAATAGAAAGCTGTCTGAGAGTGCTAGAGAGAAAAGAAAGCGGTAAAAACCTCTCTTGTTCCGTATTAGAATATTGATAATTTCTTGTTCCGATCATCTGTTTATATATGTTTCATGCATATTTGAGTATGTTGAAAATATGGAATATACATCTAATGACTTTTCTTTCTTTTTGGGCATGTACATCATTTGGGCCTTCTGAGTTCCTAAAGAGCTCAGGCCCCAGTCAGCTGTAGCCGTATCTTTCAATTGCTGGGCCTACCTTCTTGAGGCCCAACCATCAGAGTCCAGTCTTCTTTCCCTCATTTCTTTCATTATTGTTAATTGCTTCCTTAATCTAGTTTGCTGCTTCATTAATTTCACCTACTGCCTTGTCGTTTTATCGTATTTTTGTTATCATGTATTTAACATTCATATATTAGATCATGTATTTTATCTTCATGCTTTAATATCATATGCAACATAGGCAAGCTTTAAATAATATAGGATTTAAAAAGAACTAGTTAGTAACTAATCCTCATTTCACTAATTATAATCTTCCCGTACCATTTTAATCTCATCGCTCACTCCCCTATCTTAAAAGATTTTTGAAACCCAGATTTAGTCAAAAACAGCATCCCCTTCTCGGAATGGAAATCAGAAAAGAATCGACAGTTTTACTAACAAGAGGTAAAATCAAATTTTCATAAAATAATGAAGTACTATCGCCCAAAAAATGGATTTCCAAAGGACCGCCTCTTTTCAGATTTTTAAAACCAAGGTACATTTAGGTTCACTCTCTTACAAATATATTTAAGAGTTATATTAACACCCATTCCTTAAATCAACTGCTTCCATAACTTAATATCATTTTTTACAAGCCTTATAAAATATGGACTACTTTCAGAACTCTTTTAACCTATCTTTAGACCCTTTTATAATTTCAGTTCCCTCTTAAGTCTTACATCCCATATGTATACCCTCCCTTAGATATATATATAGTAAGCCATGCTTTAGTAGTAGTTAAGTATAGTATAAATAACTGATTCCTTAAAATTAGTCTAAATCCTATGGAGCTACCTCAGGAAGATTTTAAGGGGGGGATAACACCTTCCCATTAGAAGAACAAGAACCCTTACCCATAATCTCACCGGTTTGCAGACCTATAAGGAATATGACTTAGTAATTAAATAGGTACCCTAGTATACCTTTAAATATTAGGTGGCGACTCTCTTTCATCAACAAGGGAGAAACTTCAAGTTGAATCCTCTCTTGACTAGTGCAAAATAGGGTGAAACAACATAGCGACTCTGCTGGGGATACCTCACTTAGGCTCTGACCTTAGCAGACTTAGACTAATGTGGCATCTAGATTTATTTATACATTGATTTAATTATAGTTAAAATTGCAATTACATGCTTGCCTGCTTTATTTGCTCTTTATAACGCTTATTGCTGCTACACCCTTGTATGTTACTGCTTTATATATACAATGTCATCACGTTTCTTCTAATGGAGTCTTGGCCGTACACTATCACATGCAATGGCACGCGAGGGTTGTCTTTTACACTCCTCCAAATCTTCTTTTCAAAACTCTCTAGTCTCATAGAATGGCTTTCTCAGGTCAACTGACTTAACTTCTCGCAGTCTCCAGTCCAATTCAAAAGTAGAAAACACTCTACTATAGTAAAATAGGTCATACTGCATAAACCTTAGGTGAGTCGGTCCTTGACACCGGCACACAATTAGGAAAGCCCCCCCTTATGTCAACGAGTCATGCACCCAACGGCATGACTTTTGTGGAAAGACAAACAAACTTGACAAGACACTTAGAGATTCGAAGAAAAAACTTACCCAAATATCTTTCTTTTACCCACCTCAGAAAATGAAAATCAACTGAAACATCCCTCAAATCAGCAGGGTAATGGGAGCACCACATAAGCTGAAACAGTGGTGGAAGAATATTCATCCGGAACACGAAGATGAGGTTCGGGTGCACCTGGGGGAATTAACTACATTGCCGAATATTCGAGAAGACAGGGTGCTCACTCGCCTGTTGATAGAATCTTAGGATCTGGCTAAGATGGTGTTCAAGTTTGCCGATTGTGAGTTAGTTCCGACACTGGAAGAAGTCATAAATTTCACAGAGCTGCCATCAACGGAAGAAATCCAATATTACCAGTTATTATGCTCGGTTACCAGTTCTTGGATGCCTTAGGCCTTGCCAACAGTAGGAGTATCAGAAGTATCAAGGACGGATGGGTGAGCCTCGACCAGCTGTTCGGCAGGTTTGGGAACTATGAAAGCTACGAATTATACTCAAGGGAGTTTCAATGTGACCAAGCGACGTGGGAGAGTATCAGACCTATCACTTTCTCAATGGCACTGTTGCGATTATTGGTCTTCCTGAAGTGAAGGGGCCGTATCAACATCAACTTGTTACCAGTGGTTCTGGCGACCTTCTGTGGCAATATTTAAGCTACTTTGGTGCCGATGGTGATAGCTGAGATGCTGAGGGATTTGTCTGCATGTGCACGAGGGTATGATTTCTTTAAAGGTTGTAACTTGTTGCTTCAGATCTAGGCTACTGAACATTTCTTCCAGCGCGAGGCAACTATCGACTACTTCATGGGCGTTAACAATACGATCCGCAACCACAATGAAAGAATGAGACATTGGGTCTCTCCACACGAGCAAGAAGAATGGAGGGAACACTAACCAATCTGACAGGAGAATGGATCAACTGGAAGCTCTCCTGGTTAGGTGGAAGGGCAATCTTGAGGACTCCTCAGAAATACTTCATTGAGTTGATCGGACTAGAAGGTATTCAATCATACTCACCCCTACGGGACCTCAGACAGTTCCAGATGATCCAAGATGTGCCTCTATGAACAAGAAAAATTCTATATGAGGATGAGTACAATGGGCATATCCCAATTCCCAGGATAAGAAGGCTATAAGAAGAGTGGAACGACTTGGTCATAATTCTTATGGGTCAAAACTCGTGGTGTACTCCTGAGTATTACGTCTCGATTAACATGGAAAAGGAGCTGGCTCGGCCTAGTAGAGAGGGTATAGCCTGCATAGAGGATGCGGTGGCTGCTTTACAGATTTACCATGAGATCCTGCCACATTATCTTGTGACCACTTCATTCACCATCAGGTGGTCTCGGGATCCATTGGCCACATATTGCCACCTACAGAAGAAGACAACGGGGTAGTGGAATGCATCCATATAGAGTCAAGTACTGAGCCAAAAGAAGATCCAGAGGAGGAGTCTGAATTCAACGATGATGGGGAGGAATTTGAGGAAGACCCGGAGGAGGAGTCTATAGAAGAGAAGGATATGGCAAACGACTCAGGGGATGGTTATTAGAGTTGGTTGATTTTCCCTCTTTCCCACTTTGTACATTTATCCCTAGCTCTCTCTGTCATACTTTGCAAACGGGCAAGTTGTCCAAGCCCATGCAGTTCTATGAAATAGTGATGTAATCTTTGTTCTCACTTGTATCAGTCCAAACTATAAACGAAAACAAATTGCTTCAGATCTAAACGTGTCAAGTCTAAATATTTGTCAAAACTCTGCGAATTAGGCTTACCTCCGGTAGTAAGAGGTCCCTGCGAGTTCTAGAAAACGCGCTAGCTGTAATACACGAATTATTTGCTCGGTGTGATTTGCTACTTGTATAAATGAAGAAACTGACTCTTGTTCCTTTTTCGTTTCTTTCTTTTTATTTATTATCCCCGAAAAGAAAAATAAAAGTTGGTTTATGTCGACCAAAACTGGCGGAACCACCATACAATCTAAGGTTAAAAGGAAAGATGTCAGTTGTAGAAGACCCAAATGAACATGCTCTAATCATAGCCGACAGCCCAGGGCGATCAGAGGAAAAAGACAACACTAGGAATGATGAACACGTGGCCAGGATGGCCTAGGAAATGGAGTCTCTAAGGGAGGAGGTATAACAAATCAGGGAACTAGCGCACCTGGCCGTAACAACACTTCCTCAACCACCTCGATTCCCTTCTTTAGATTCACTCCTTGACCACTTTCCTTCTGCATCACGCCAAAACAACAACACCCCAACTTCAACTCCCACCACTCAAGTCATACCTCTAGTAACCCCGGCTAACCCACCAAATCCTCCTATCGGCACTCCCTACGTACCACAATACACTCAGACACCACAAAATCCGCCTATTGTACTAATGCAACTACCCCTCCTTGTGACGGGGTCACTTTTACTACCAATCAACACATACCCGTGGCACATGCCGCCACCCATGAGTGGTACATTCCCTCTGTGTATGCCATTTCTGAACCTACTTTTACAGCATCTGTCACGGTTAGGGTGCCTTATGAGATTGGCCAATACGCAGAAATAGAGAGAGAAGCCAGGCGTGAGGAAGAAGAGTTAGTATCTGAGCAGTTACAAATGTTGAGAAGGAAAATATAGAGCCTCCAAGTTGCCCGGTGAATTGAAAGTTTGGACTACGAGGATTTGTGTATTCATCCAGATGTGAATACGCCAGCAGGATACAAACCCCCAAAGTTCGATATCTTCGATGGACGGGGGACCCTCACACACATTTGAGGGAATGTTGTGACAAGTAAGTCGGAGTGGGGAGGAACAAGAAGCTAAGGATGAAGTTATTTTTAAGAAGTTTCACGGGAGAAGCACTCACCTGGTATACTCGACTGGATCTGAGAAATTGGAGAACTTGGCAAGATATGGTGGAGGACTTCATGGATCATTTTCGATTCAACAAGAGATCACTATTGATCGGCTCAGCTGGTGAACTTGCAGAAAACCATTCTAGTCATTCCAAAAATATGCACGTCGGTGGAGGTCAGAAGCCGCCAAGGTGCAACCTCCGCTGGATGACAGTGAACTAACAAAGTATTTCATCATAGATCAGGAGGAAATATACTTTGAAAAGATGATGGGAATCCCGAGCTGGTCAAGATGGGTGATTTCTTAGAAAAGGGCATAAAATCCGATAAAGTACAATCCGTGACAGCACTGCAAGCGGCCAGCAAGGCCATCTAGTCAGGGTCAATCGATAGAAGAAAGAAGAAGAAAGAGGAGGTATCAACAGTCGTCCCTTACTACCAACCCAACCCACATCACAGAAGCACCTCTTATTGCCCAAACAATCATTCACCACCACCAACTTACGCTCCAGTCTATAACACCCAGCCATATTACCACCCCAACCACAATACAACCCTCCTTGAGCCAATAACAACCAAAACCCACAACGACCATACGCTCCTGTCCAAACCACTACTTATCAAAATTGACGTGCTTATGCACCGCGCCCCTGTCCCAACTTTGAAGTAAGGGGTTCTAGGAGTTATACCTGAATTGCTGAACCTCTTGCCCAATTGTTTGAGAGATTGAGAAGAGAAGGATTGATACACCTAGTCGAAGGAAGGGTTCCTAAACACCCCTCCATGTATTTTGATGCCATTAAAAGTTGTGTGTACCATTCCAATGTACCTAGGCATGATATTAAAGATTGTTTCAAGTTGAAAAATGAAATTGAAACCCTAATCAAGAGCGGAGCCATTCAGTGCACTCTAACACCACCCAATGTGAATCGCAATCCACTGCTAAATCACCGAAACCCGGGAGCTAACATGATCACATTGGACGAAGAGTATGGCCTAAAGGGAACAACTGTCACTTTGGGAAATGCAGAAGTTGCCAGGATCCCTCCTTAAAAGGCTTTGATATTTACAATACAACTGAGGCCTACAGTGATGGTTCAGACTTATTCGGAGCAACCTACTGCTGTTATTGGAGATGAAGAAGGCCGGGAGTAAAAAACCATCCCATGTACATACCAGCAAAAGGGAAAGGCCAAAAAGACAGACTATGCTGCAGCACATGGTATGGCTAGGCCTGAGAGATGTTACGCTCCTGAAGATGTCAATCGAGGAAACCCGGAGAGAGAATAAATTCCAAGAAGGAACATAACAGACCCAGAAACCGTAGAGTTTTGGAAGAGAATGTCAAGCAAAGAGTATTATGTGGAGGAGCAGATGAAGAAACCTATGGCACAGATATCAATCATGGACCTATTAATGAGCTCTGACAGTCATAAAGATGCCCTGTTGAAAGTATTAGGTGGGTTAAGTGCACCAAGTAACACCACTCTTAAGGCACTGGCCACGACCATTTGAAAAATGGTCGAATTAAACATGATCACTTTCAGAAGAGACGAACTTCCTGTCGAAGGTGCAAGTCACAGTAAGGCTCTTTACATCACTGTCAAATGCGGGGACAAAGTGGTGTCCCGGGTGTTGGTCGATGGCAGATCAGGAGTCATTTGTTCGCTCTCCTCCCTAGGGGAGCTAGGAATTCATTTGAGGGAAGTCAAGGAAACCCACGTAAAGGTGAGAGCCTTCGATAGTTCGCAAAAGGATGTTATTAGAGAAATTTATTTAGCCTAGAAGATTGGGCCGGTCGACTTTTTGGTGTTGTTTCAAGTAATGGACATCTCCTCTTCCTACAACTTACTGCTGGGCAGGCCCTGGATACATATGGCAAGGGCTTTGCCATCCACTTTGCACCAATGCATAAAATTCGAGTGGGGATGTCAGGAGATTGTGGTTCATGGCGAGTGGGGTCACTCCGCCTATTTGCAGTATGTTGTTCCATTCATTGAAGGGATAGATGGAGTTGCCTTCCACGCGGTGGAAATCATGCAAACTACCGAGATGGAGAAGACTGAACAAAACTTGAAAATGCAGTCACCATATGAATCCACGATAGTTGTGAGGGAGATGATAAAATATGGATACCGGCCAGGAACAGGGTTGGGAGCCAAGTCAGACGGAATCACAGAGCCAAGTGAACATAATAGGCAGAAAGGAAGGGTTGACATAGGATATCAGCCTCCGAAAGGGAAAGCTTGCACCATTAGCTCCGCAAAAAAGGTTTTTGTGCCAGAGCATGTTGCAAGTCAAGGACAAAGTTCAGTACCCCAAGATGATATCATCGACGGGATGGGAAAGCTGTTCGTGAATATGATTGAAGAATGTTGTGAAGGGACTGACATCAAGACACCGACTATTAAGGATGCTGAACCAGCGGAAGAACAGCGGAATTGGACTTCCAGTCCATCTTTGGTTCGTCGGGAGTCTTGGTAGTATGGAATGTAAAAGTTTTCTTTTGAAAAGCACACGGTCAATTGAGGCTTGTACTGTATCTGTACCATTTTGTCATTTGCCTCTTGTGTACGCTTAAGAAGTTCCCCTTTTGATGAAATAAAAGAATAATTTTCCTAAATATTGCAAATTTATTTATCAATTTATTTATACTTAGCTTTTTCTTTTCAGTAATCAAATCGCTGAAAAATTGCATTCCACGATTATGACATGTAACAAAACCGTTGAGCGCAATGACCCGGATTATGAGAAGTATGATGAGAGCATGATGCCCGATAATCTCCCGCAGGAGATCGAGCAGTTGGAGAGTCAAAAAAAGTCCAACCTCGAAGAAACAAAAGTGGTCATTTGAAGTGAAGAAGACGTAAAAGAAACCAGAATTAGCTTTCATCTAGAAGCCGAGCAGAAGGAAAAATTGGTAGAGCTCCTCTGACAGTACATCGACGTGTTCATGTGGTCGTACGATGACATGATAGGATTAAGCACTAACATTGTCTCGCATCGACTTCATACCCATCCTACCAAATAGCCGGTCAAGCAAAAACCCAGGAAATTCAAACCTGATTTAAGTTTGAGGATAAAGGAAGAAGTGACCAAACAGATAGAAGCAAATGTGTTAAGGGTCACCAACTATAAAAGCTGGTTGGCAAACATCGTACTAGTACCCAATAAAAACAGAAAGATCAAAATATGTGTGGACTACCGAGATCTCAACAAAGCTAGTCCAAAAGACGATTTCCCTCTATCAAATACCACATCCTTATCGAAAACTGCGCAAAGCCTGAACTGTAGTCATTTGTGGATTGTTTCGCTGGATACCATCAAATCTTAACACATGAGGAAGATGCAAAGAAGATGGCTTTCACCACATCTTTGGGGGTCTACTGTTATAGAGTTATGTTGTTTGGTCTCAAGAACGCCGACGCCACCTACATGATGGCCATGATGACCCTCTTTCACGACATGATTCATAAGGAGATCGAAGTGTATGTGGATGACACCATCAAAAAGTCTCAAAAGAGCTCGGATCACTTGGACGACTTGAGGAAATCTTTTGAACGCTTGCGACGGTACAGTTTGAAGTTGAACCCAGCGAAGTCCGCGTTTGGAGTCCCCACTGGAAAACTGTTGGGCTTCATTGTAAGCAGTAAGGAAATAGAATTGGACCCATCAAAAATTAAGACTATTCAGGAGTTACCGCCACCGAAGAGAAAGAAAGAGGTAATGAGTTTCCTGGGTAGGTTGAATTACATCAATTATTTCATAGCCCAGTCCATGGTAATCTGTGACCCATTTTCAAACTATTGAAAAACTTGCCGTCACAAAATGGACAGAAGAGTGCCAGAAAGCATTCGACAAAATCAAAGAGTATCTCTCAAACCCGCAAATGTTGGTTCCCCCTGAACCAGGGAAGTCATTGTTGCTCTATTTGTCAGTGTTGGATAACGCCTTCGGTTGTGTGTTGGGGCAGCATGATGAAACTGGGAGAAAGGAGCAAGTCATCTCTTAAGTAAGAAGTTCGCGCCATGCGAGGCCATGTATACTTTGATAGAATCCACTTGTTATTCTTTGACTTGGATTGCTCAGAAGCTAAGGCATTACATGTCAGCATACACCACGCATCTGATATCTCTTCTCGACCCGCTTAAGTACGGAAAATTCTCCTCAGCAAATTTGACATTGTGTACATGACTCAAAAGGCTATCAAGGACAAGCTTTAGCGGACCACTTCGCAGAGAATCCGGTGGATGGGGACTACGAGCCACTTACTGCGTATTTCCCTGATGAAGAAGTACTATTTGCCAGAGAGGATATTGCAGAATCATACCCTGGATGGAGGATGTTTTTCGATGGAGCAGCAAATTTCAAAGGAGTCAGAATTGGAGCAGTCCTGATCTCGGAATCTGGACATCACTTTCCAGCATCGGAAAAGATAAGATTCCCCTGTACCGGTACTTTGGCTGAATACATAGCATGCATCCTTGGAATCAGAATTGCAGTCGGCATGAACATCAAAGAAATTTTGGTCATAGGAGATTTTGATTTGTTGATACACCAAGTCCAAGTGGAATGGTCCACCAAGAATGTCAAGATACTTCCGTATCTGCACTACATGAAGGAGTTGAACAAGAAATTCGCAAAGATTGAGTTCAAGCACGTCCGTAGGATTCAGAATGAGTTCGCTGACGCCCTTGCAACCCTATCATCTATGATTCAGCATCCAGACAAGAACTACATCGACCCTATCGAGGTAGAGATCAGGGATCAACATGCCTATCGCTTCCATGTAGATGAAGAACCAGATGGTAAACCATGGTGTCAGGACATCAAGAGATTCCTCACAATCAGAGAATACCCAGAGAATACTACAAATAGTCAAAAGCGAGCCCTCAGGAGGTTGGCAAACCACTTCTTCCTCAATGGGGAAGTCCTGTGCAGGAGGACCCCATTATGCTTGTTGAGATATGTAGACGCCGCCTAAGCAACCAGATTACTAGAGGAAATACATGCAGGAACATGCGGAACCCACATGAACGGGTTCACATTAGCCAAGAAGATCTTGTGAGCTGGATACTTTTGGATGACTATGGAAAATGATAGTATCCGCTACGTGCAGAAGTATCACCAATGCTAGATTCACGGGGATTCATCCGGGTTCCACCAAATGAGTTAAACATAATGGGTTCACCTTGGTCATTTGTCGCTTTGGGCATGGACGTGATTGGACCTATAGAGTCTGCTTAATCAAATGGACATCATTTCATCTTGGTATCTATCAACTATTTCACCAAAGGGTCGAGGCATCTACTTACAAGGCCGTCACAAAGAAGATAGTGGCAGATTTTGTCTGTAACAACTTCGTCTGTTGATTTGGGATACCAGAGTCTATCATTATTGACAATGCCGCTAACCTCAACAGTGAACTCATGAGAGAAATCTACGTGAAATTCAGAACCGTCCACCGCAATTCCACAGACTATAGGCCACAAATGAATGGGGCAGTCGAGGCAGCCAACAAGAATATCAAGAGGATTCTACGAAAGATACTGGACAATCACAGACAATGGCATGAGAAACTACCTTTTGCTTTACTGGGTTATCGGACTATACATGTTGGTATACAGAACTGAAGTGGTGATACCCGCAGAGGTCGAGATATCGTCTTAAAGAGACATTCAAGAGGCAAAATTGGATGACACAGAATGGATGCGGGTCAGACAAGAACAACTCATGCTCATTGACGAGAAAAGAGTGGATGCAATATGCCATGGTCATCTATATCATATGGCCAGTACATTTAACAAGAGAGTGAATCCTCGTAAGTTCACACCCAGGTAGTTGGTTTTGAAGAAAATCTTTCCCCATCAAGAAGAGGACAAAGGAAAGTTTGCACCAAACTGGCAAGGTCCTTACGTGGTTCACCGAGCACTGTCAGGTGGAGCTCTAATCTTGGCAGAAATGGATGAAAGAGTCAACACGAAGCCCATCAACTCAGACGCAATCAAGAGATACTACTATGTTTGAAGACAAATAGAGTTAGGTTTTTGATGTAACAGAACTACGTTCAACCTGACTTCCCATGGAGGGATATGTAGGCAACCCACGCAGGGTTCAGTTTCTCTCCCCCCTTTCTCTTGTAATAGAAAACCAAATATCACTTTTGTATGCTACTCAAGAACTACACCGACTTGATTTCCTCAGAAAGGAATACGTAGGCAATCCTCATTGAATTCAGTTTTCTTTGGTAATTGAACGACATTCTTGCCTGATTCCATTTGGATACATAGGTTGTCTGAGTCGGACCCGGCCATTTTTATTCTTAATCTCACCATTTTGCATCTGTTGTAATCAAACTACATCTTGACCTGATTCCAATTGGATACTTAGGCTGCCTCAGTCAGGCTCGGTTATTTTCATCATATTTCATCATTACCCACGAACTACATTCAGACCTGACTTCGTTTTGGATACATAGGCAAACTGAAAGACTTCGGTCATAACCTTAGGAAGGCCTTGAAATGCATTAGATCGAATTAGGACGCAGTCGCGACAACAAGCAGCCGCGTTTGTTAGAAACATCACGGAGGATCGACATCAACAAGACGAAGTTTTTAGGAGGATACGCTCGCGTGTGGGGAACCTTTCGTAACGTCATAATTTGGAACGACGACATTTCCTTAAAAATAAAGTATTTTCAAAATATTTTCTAAAAGAAAACATATAAACTGTAATGTTCCATCTACCGAACCTCGCGACATAATCATGTCCTAGGCTGGGGCAAACCAACACTGTAGTCGATACAAACTAACTCCCCC
>MCJB01047957.1:0-17650 GCA_002018475.1 Nicotiana obtusifolia | reverse complement strand
CCCCCAAATTAAGAAGTTTTGTTTGAGTGCAGGGTCGATAGAGAGTAAGGAGCACTAGGACCACACTAGGGGCAATTGACGGACTTGCCACTTGCCTAAGATTATCTCTGCTCCTCCTTTACCTAAAATTTTTTGGTACAGCTAAAGCTAACTTTTGAATCCATTGCAGGCACCTCAGAATCGGACAGCTGATACTGAAAAACTTGTACATAGAAAATCGTCTGCTCAATCGATCGGAGCATCTTGTACAAAATGATTCGTCGACTTCACCAATTGAAGTCTTGTATATAGCAAACCCTCAGCTCAATCAATCGGAGTGCCCTGTACAAATAGAATGTCGGCTTCGCCAATTAGAGCCTTGTATAGAGCAAACTGCAAACTTCGCCAACAAAGCAATTCGCATCGGCGCTCCGCCGCAATGGATGCCAGAATAGAGAGTCACAAACCTTGTCACCGACATTCTGCCAATCGATGGCCGCAACTTAATTTCGTAATCAAGAGTATCTCTCTGGCATGCCTTCATTTCATTTTACTATTACCTTGATTTTTTAACGTTTGCTCATGCAGCTTTAGGTATGATTACGGTTTAGTCAATCACTCCAAGCGGAGATTACTTTACATTTTAGTACAAAGCTCTCCCAATAAGCGGAGACGCACTTTACAAATCGAGCTCTCCCAACAAGAGGAGACATTTCTCAATACAAAGCTCTCACAACAAGTGGAGACAATTTTCAAATGCTTCGACAGCTGCGGAATGGTATACAGCCCGGCTAACAAATCGAGTCAAGATCAAGTATCCCATTGTCCCGATCCCAAATAACGGAGTGCCGGCATCCAGACATCATTATTCCTGCATCATTTACATCGCACCATAATATATTATGCATTGCAATATATTGGTATGCGTGTATTTCATTTGTTTTTCATGGAAAAATACCGTAACGTGAAACTTTTTCTTAGTAGCAGACTGAATCACAATGCTATGGGGACAGCCACCCATTAGCGGGCTTAAGATCCAAGCTCAAGACGATCAGTGAAACTAGAAAATTTCAAATCCTTCTAATCAAGCCGCAAAATTCAAGCTATCATGAATGCCCAATATTCTGTCTCACTGTACCGTCATAATACGATACCAATTTCTGGACTATCACTAAGTGTTTATATGTTCTTCCTCTCTATACTAGTATCTGTTAATTTCGAAAACAATTTCTGGACTATCACTAAGACATTCCCATGGCTATGCTTAACTGTTGGAGGCATTTGTTTGAGGCCATCTTGTTTGAGTTAGATTGCCTTTTTTTTTTCGTGGACCTTTACTGTATATATTCTGCTAAGATTAAGCTATCTTCCTCTTCATAGAACAAGTCATGATAATGTCTGGTTATAGTCAACTGGTAATTGTTGTGCACTTGAACTTGGTTGTCCCATGTTTGATACAATGCTTCCTTTATCTATAACTCCCCCTCTTCATTGACATGTTTAACTTAATCCTGTAATGTGCAAAGCTTCCCAGTCTATATGGTCACTACTTCACTTACCATGTATGTGTATAGCTGACTGAATATTGCAAGTATCCCTGTTAAACTCTATAACTCCATGTTCTTGTCTTAAATTGTGCTCAGTCCTTTCCCTATTGTTAATTTGAAACTGAACTTGTACCTTAAAATTTGTGAGAAGCCCCTTTGTTGATACTGTTTGAACATGATGGCCCGTTTAAGGATAATACTATTAGGGATATAACTCCGTTGAGCTCTTAGGGATTCCATGTTCAAATCTGTAAACTTGTAGTCATGTTGAGAGTTCAATTCTATTTCCGATATATTCTGTAAAAGTGGCCAGTCATGACTGTTTTGTCTGAATCTTTATTGATGATCCTTAAAGTGCTAAGTAGTATCATCAACCCATGCATGTTCTAGAAGCAAACTAATTATCACAGTTGGTGTGACGACCCGGTCAGTTGTCTCGTGGATTACCACTCCATCTTTTCCATTCCTACTTCATTTACGCTTCGTTATCCGTGTTTTGTGTAATCACGTTGAATGGTTTGTGTGATGACTCACTTTATTGCCCCGAATTCATTTTATTATTTATATTATGTGAAATTAAGTCGAGTAAAATGTACTCGAAGTGAATTGAAAAGAAATGAGACACATGGTCTCATTTAAAAAAGTCTAAGTTACAAAAGTCAACCGTGGATTGACTTATGAGTTAGAGGGTTCGGATTTCAATTCCGACGACTCGACTAGCTTCGGGAGAGAAAATATGACTTAGACGAGCGACCGGAACATATTTGATAGACCTCGAATAACACTAAATTTGAATCGAGGAAGTTCGAGTTTCCGGTCGATAGGTCGAATTTTGATCCGGAAGTCGGAATGAAATTCTGAAAGTTGCTGTAGGTTCCTTATGTGATTTTGGACTTGCGTGCAAATTTTCAGACCGTTCGGACATCGTTTGGTCGGGTTCGGATCGAAGGATCGAATTGAGGATCCTTGAAGTTCATAGAATTTGTTTCAATACAAATTTAATAAATTGATGTTCATCTTAGTGTTCCAAAGATTGGAACAAGTTTGAATGAGGTTATAGAACATGTGTGCATGTTCGGATAAAGTCCCGGGGGTCTCGGGTGAATTTTGAATGGTTAACGGTACTTAATTCGTCGCTTTATAAAGCAGTAACTTCATACTTTCTGGTGTAATGGATATTAGAATTAGTAAACGACCTCCAAATTCAATTTCGTTTAAAGAATTAGCTCCGTCTTGAAATTACGGAGCCGTAGCAAAAAGAATCCTCCAAATCGGACTTCGTATGAAAAAGTTAGAGTAATCTTTGTAAAAGAAAGAAACGAAATCAGCTAAGGGGTCGCGAAAATGGTTGGGTTCAGCACTTTTGTTTGATTTTCAGCTAATATAAATAGGACCTAGGGTCCCTTTTTACTCTTCTGAGATCCAAAACACACACCCACGAAAGAGAGCAACTACAAACACAAAGAACCACTGAAAATCAACCCCAAACTCACATGCCAAGTAGATTTTCGGAATTAATCTTGCAAGGAAAGGGGATTACAACACCTTAGAGACATTTGGGGGCTTTTTAAGAAGAAGTTTAAAAAGAAGTTGGAAACAAATAAAGAGGGAACCTCAAGGAAAACATCGGGTAAGTATCCTATGTCCTAAAATCCCTCATAGATTAAGATTTTCATGTTTAATCCCATGGTAAATTCACGAAATTGTGAAAGATAAGAACCTAGGGTTCTTCTCAATTTCAAGAAAATATGAAATTGGGGATTTAGGTCGATTTGAGGTCGAATTATGACAAATCTTATATGGGTAAACTCGTGAAGGGACAAGGAACACGTTTAGATAATAATTTCTGAATTTTGAAAAGTGGGCGCGGGGCTCGGGTTTTGCTAAAATTGGGAAATTCTTAGTAAACTTGATTATTTCCGTTTGGGTTTTGTTCCCATAGCCTAATGTAACGTAATTATTATGAAATTGGTTAGATTCGACGCACGTGGAGGCCAATTCAAAGGGCAAAGGCGCCGCAGGCTAAGGATTTAGCCGGTTAGAGGTGAGTAATGATAGTAAATAATGCTATGAGGGTTTGAAACCCCGAATTGCACCTCGTAGTGCTTAAATGATGTGAGGCACACGCTCGATGACGAGCGTGGGGTGGTTTACTACTGGGGATTGTGACTTGGTCCGTCCCGGTTAATGATTTTACTATATAACTGTTTGAAATTGATTTGATATTATATTGATTTGGGCTTTTAGTCATATTTGGGCTTCACGCCAGTTATGTAAACCCTTCAGGGGTATTTAAAATGCTTTGAATCGTTATTTGAACTTGGTTTTGGAAAACTAAATGATGTTTTCAAATGATCGTTATATATGGATCGGGTGGCACGCCGCCACGAGATATGAAATAGCGCTTGGGCCGCTAAAGCCCCTTCCGGACGTCTGAACCACCCACAGTGAGCGCAGGATACCCATCATGATGACCCAGTTGGTAACAATGACAACTGTAGGTCACGGTTGGTAACAATGACAACCGATAATGAAAGATAGTACAGTTGGTAACAATGACAACTGTAGGTTACAGTTGGTAACAATGACAACTGATAACCGGAGATGGGTTGATAATACAGTTGGTAACAATGACAACTGTAGGGTTACGGTTGGTAACAATGACAACTGGTAATCGGATTTTGAAAAGGTTTTACTGTTGTAAATGATGTTAAGCCCGAGGGGCATGTATTTGAAAGGAGTTACTACCTGACTTTACACATGGTTACCATTTTAATGATGTTTTTTTGTGCATTATGTGATTTCTTACCTTCAGTCTTTATTACATTTATTACTCACTGAGTTGGAAGTACTCACTTTACTCCCTGCACCATGTGTGCAGATTCAGGCGTTAGCGGTCCCGCTCCGAGGTACTGACTACTACTGATGATTCGGAGCTTCGGAGATTACGAGGTAGCTGCTTGCGTCCGCAGCCCCGTAACTCTTTTCTTTTGTTGACTTTACTTCTTTCAAACAATTGTGCTTAAGATATTGTAATAGTTATATTATCTTTAGGCCTTCTTTAGTGGCTCATGACTTTGTGACACCCCGATCTGAGGGCTGTAGTCGGGATGGTACTTTATATATATATATTCCGAACTACCTTGTTGTTTATTTATTCTTGTTTTAAATTACATGGTTTAACTGTTTAAGAGCAGTTGTATTGGTTTGGCTTGCCTTGTCCTCACGAGAGGCGCCATCACGACCAGGTTGGGATTTTGGGTCGTGACAGTTTGCGTTCGGAGTGAATTTGGTTAGAAATGAGACACTTAGTGTCTTTTTAACAAGGTTTAAGTTGGAAAAGTCAACCGGATGTTGACTTATAAGTTAGAGGGTTCGGATATGAATCCCGATGGTTTGGTTAGCTTCGGGAGGTGATTTATGACTTAGGAGTGCGATCGGAATTAATTTTGAAGGTCCGGTGTGGAATTAGGCTTGAATTGGCGAAATGGAATTCCGAAAGTTGCTGTAGTTTCGATATATGAATTAGGACGTGCGTGTAAAATTACAGGTCATTCGGAAGTGGTTTGGTTGGGTTTAGATCAAAAGAGCGATTTTGAAGATTTTGAAATCCTTAGGCTTGAATCCAACGCGAATTTGGTGTTGAGAGGTTGTTTTGGGCGTTCCGATGGTTGGAACAAATTTGAATAATGTTATGGGATGTGTTGGCGTTTGGTTGAGGTTCTAGAGGCCTCGGGTGAGTTTTGGATGGTTAAACGGATTAAACCATCGTTGGAAAAGCAAAAGTTGTAGAAAAACTAGGTGAGAATGCGGACCGCATAACTCAATTGCGGACCGCATATCTCACAGTGAAGTCGCAAACACAAGCAGAAATCTGGGCAAGATTCGCGACCAAAGTGTGGCCAGAATGCGAACCGCAAACCTGAAATGCTAACCGCATATTTGACAGTGGAGGTCGCATACTGAGACAGAAACTTGGACAAAAATCTACGTCAGGAATGCGATCGCAAAACATGAAATGCTAACCGCAAACCACGCTTTGTGTTGAATTCGCGGTGAAGGCTAGGGCCATCTTCGCGATGGCTACATCAAATATGCGAACCGCATACCTGTTATGTGATAGGTATGCGATCGCATATTTGGTCGGGCAAGGGTGTTTTAGATCGATTTTTGGCCACTCTATAAATAGAACTCAGTGCCCATTTTGCCATGCAAAACCCATTTCCGTTACCCACGAAGAGAAACACCTCAAAACACCATAGAATCACAACAAATCAACCTCAAAACTATATCCAAAGGGAGAATTTCTTGAACAAGCTCTTAAGGAAGGGACCTTTGACCATCCTGAACGTGGTTGGAGCTAGGGAACTCGGATTGAAGCGAAATCTTGAAGGATTTTTGGAAGATTTCAAAGGAAACATCGGGGTAGGTATTCCTAACTCAATTTTGAAAGAGTTTCCTAAGATTATAGCTGTTTTTAGCATTTTTACTGGTGATTTAAGTTGGGAAAATTGTGGAAGACCCTAAGCTTGGATTTTGAGACTTAGAGGTCGAGCCGATGTCAGGAATTTAATAAATCTTGTATGGTTGAACTCGTGATGACGTAAGAAACCCGTTGAGGTGAAAATTACTGAATTTCGAGAAGTGGGTCCGGGGCTCGGGTTTTGCTAACTTCGGGATTTTTGAGTATTTTTGATCGTTTTCGCTTGGGCTTTGTTCCCTCAACATATTGTAACGTAATTGTTCTGAATTTTGATAGATTCGACGCACATGAAGGCCAATTCAAAGGGCAAAGGCATCGTGGGCTAAGGATTTAGCCGGATTGAGGTGAGTAATGATCTTAAATGATGTTCTGAGGGTTTGAAACCCCGGATTTGCACATCGTAGTGCTATACTGAGTGAGACTCGCGCTCGATGATGAGCGTGGGGTCATTTACTACTGGGGATTGTGAGTTGGTCCGTCCCGATTGATGATTTTACTATGCAATTGATTGAAACTTACGTGTTATCATCATGATTTGGGCTTATTGCCATATTTGGGCTTCTCGCCGGTTATGTGGACCCTTCAGGGGTATTTTGGGGTTCGTGCCGGTTATGTGGGCCCTTCAGGGGTAATTTATTACTGTTTTCTAACTGATTTGATTCATTTCTTAAACTCAGTTTTGAAATTTGAATGACTTTTCAAATGATGTAAATGGGATCGGGTGGCACGCCGCCACGGAATATGATAAATTGGATCGGGTGACATGCCGTCACGAGATATTGCGCTACTGCACCCCCCACAGTAAGCGCCGGGTACCCATGGGAACGGGTGACATGCCGTCACGAGATATGACTTGGCCAGTCATGATATTTTCTTTTACTTCATGTTATTGACTTGATTATTTACATGTTTTACTGTTTCATTATGGATTGTTGTATGCCTTATGTGTTTCCTTACTCTCAGTTGTTATTTATAATTATTACTCACTGAGTTGGAAGTACTCATATTACTCCCTGCACCATGTGTGCAGATTCAAGTGTTATTGATTCCACTCCGAGGTATTGACTATTACTACTGTCAGGGCGGTGATTCAGAGTTTACGAGGTAGCTGTTGGCGTTCGCAGCCCCGTATCTCTTTTACCTTGTTGTTTTCACTATTTCAAATAATTGTGCCAAAGATATTGAAACAGTAATCTTATTATTAGGATTTTCATTAGTTGCTCATGACTTTGTGACACCCCGGTTTTGAGCTGTAGTCGGGATGGTTCACTATATTTTTTCGCAAATTACTGTTATTAAACCGTACTTATATTATTTTCGTATTGTTTAACTGTTTGAATGAAGCTTAGTTTGAATTGGCTGGCCTTGTCTTCATGAGAGGCGCCATCATGATCATGGTTGGGATTTTGGGTCGTGACAGTTGGTTTGCCGGAGAAAGGAACATCTGTATGTTTTGTGTTGTTGCGTGTATGAACCCTGTATAGCTCGCCTTCCCTTTAAGTGTGCTCTTCTCGAATGTTCAGACCTTTACAATATGCTTGTGGTGTTTCTGCTCCTCTCCTGTGTGTGTTCTAAAGTCAGACCTTTAAATTCACTTGATATGTATTCGTTTATTTGGTAATAAAGGTAGTCTTTGTCCTCTTATGTTATTCTATTAGGAGTGAAAGTATATTGTTGTGGGAAGTAATGCTATAGCATTTAGTTTACATTGAAAGGGCATCATTGGCATTTAAACCTATATGGAAAATATGTTGTTAGTGGTTAAGAGTATTTGAGAGTGGATTTTAACTCTTGGTTGGGCTGCGTTCCCCGGCACAAGCATTGCCTTGGGCCTTGAGTCCCTTGGGAACTTAGAAGTGTCGGGGGATTCAAAGTGGACGTCGACCTTGATTAAAACTTTCTCCTTAGCCCTTAATTCATTGACACATTTGGTTCTTTAGGGGTTTAGTGTTTAATGACAACAAAAGATTTTCCATGTAAATTATTTGCCATATATAACTACCACATTAGTATATCTTCCCATAGTATTTGAATATTTATAATTTCATGTTCCAATCATCTGTTTATATATGTTTCATGCGTGTTTGAATATGCTGAAAATATGAAATATACATCTAATGAATTTTCTTTCTTTTTGGGCATGTACATTATTTAGGCCTATTGAGTTCCTAAAGAGCTCAGGCCCTATCTAGCCTTATTCCATTTTTTCTGGAGGGTCCAGTCAGTTGTAGCTGTATCTTTCAATGGCTTGGCCTACATTTTTGAGGCTCAACCATTAGAGTCCAGTCTTCTTTCCCTCATTTTCTTAGTTTTTATTTATTGCTTCCTTAATCTAGTTTGCTGCTTCATTACTTTCACCTACTACCTTATCGTTTTATCGTATTTTTGGTGTCATGTATTTAACATTCATATATTAGATCATTTATTTTATCTTCATGCTTTAATATCATATGAAACACAGGCAAGCCTTAAACAATATAGGATTTAAAAGGAACTTGACTAATCCTCATTTCACTAATTATAATCTTCCCATACCATTTTAATCTCATTGCTTACCCACCTGTCTTCAAAGATTTTGAAGCCCGGATTTAGTCAAAAACAACAGCTTCGATTTCGGAAAGGAAATTAGAAAAGAATTGCCGGTTTTACTAACAAAAGGTAAAATCAGATTTTCATAAAACAGTGAAGTACTATCACCAAAAAAATGGATTTCGAAAGGACCGCCCCTTTCATATTTTTAAAACCAAGGTACATTTAGGTTCACTCTCTTGAAAATATCTTAAGAGTTGTATAAACACCCATTCCTTAAATCAACTGCTTCTATAACTTAATCTCATTTTTTACTAGCCTTATAAGTTAACCTATCTCTAAACACTTTTATAATTTCACATCCCTCTTAAGTCTTACATCCCTTATATATACCCTTCCAAAGATATATATATATATATATATATATATATATATAGAGAGAGAGAGAGAGAGAGAGAGAGAGAGAGAGTAAGCCGTGCTTTAATAGTAGTTAAGCATAGTATAAATAACTAATTCCTTAAAATTAGTCTAAGTCTTGGATCTACCTCATGTAGATTTTAAGGGGTGCCTAACACCTTCCCCTTAGAAGAACAAAAACCCTTACCTGTAATCTCATCGGTTTGCAGACATATAAGGAATATGACTCAGTAATTAAATAAGTACCCTAGTATACCTTTAAATATTAGGTGGCGACTCTCTTTCATCAATAACGGAGAAACCACAAGTTGAATCCTGTCTTGGCTAGTGCAAAATAGGATGCAACATTTGCGAAGAAAGATTTTTGGGCTGCTGAGATTTGCGCATTGCGAATGCGACACAAGGGCCGCAAACGCAGAGAAGCGGCTGATATAACCTACATGAACGTGACTTGGAGGTCGATGTGAAGAAGGAAGGGGAGCTGGGGCCTGGCAGCCGTTAAGCCTTCACGAACGCGGCACGTGGCCTGCAAACGCGAAAAGCAGGGGTCAGAAGGCTTCGCGAACACGACGTGGAGGTCGTGAACGCGTAGAGTAATTTTTGGGCAGCAATATTTTGGCCTTCGCAATCGCGAATGTGCTTCCGCGATCGCGAAGAGGAAAGGCTTGGGCAGTGAGCTTTTATTTCAGGACATAGACCATTTCTCTCACATTTTCATTTGGTTGGGCGATTTTTCGAGCTCTTGGAGGGGAGGATTTGATCATCTATTATGAAGGGTCATTTGGCTTTGAATTGAGGAGTTAGAGAGGCATTGGAGCCGATTATTAGAATTTTAGAGCAAGGTAAGTCTCAAGTCTAACTTTGTGAGGGGGGAAACTACCCCATGTGTGTTTAATTGTTATGTGATACTAATTATGGGGCGCTATGTATGCACAAGGTGACGAGATTCCATACGTAGCTAAAATTTATGTTATGTTCGGGTAGACGTAGGCCTTAATTATGCTATTACTTGCAACTATTTGAACTCAATTTTCTAGTTTGAATTGCTTGAATAATAAGTAAGAATTTGGTTAAAGATTATGTTAAATTGAGCTTCATTATCTAGAGATTTGGCGGACTGTTAATCATTGATGAGAATTTATATTCTTTTATGGGCTTACCTTGAAGTTGTAAATATATAATTCACAAATCTGAAGAGTTTCGCTATTCCTGTGGACTGAGCCAAGATGCATCTATGGATCAGGCCCTACGACCTCGATAGTGTATGTACACGACTATATGGATCGGGAAGAATGACCTCGACATAATTTTTGCGTGAAATTGTTAAGAGTACGAATATCTAGGAGATTAACCTCTTAATTAAAATTGAAAATTATGTAATGCTTTCTTTATGACATGAGATCAGATATCTGATTGAGGGTTCCTATTTGTTGAGATAGCTTGTGGCCCTTGGGACATTTTAACTGAAAAATGTTGTCAACGGATTTAGTTATCAAATGTTCCTTATTCTATTGATCATGTTGTATTTCATGCTTATTTATGATTCTTTTATTTTTTTTATTGGACTACTAGTAAGTATCGATGTCGACCCCCGGTCACTACTTCTTCGGGATAAGGCCAGATACTTATTGGGTACGCGTTGATTTACGTACGCATGCTACACTTCTGCACTAAATGTGCAGGATCTGGTAGGTTCATTCAATAATCATCTTGGCGGGTAGGCGCAACTACTGGGGAGACTTTATGGTGAGCTGCTCTCTATGCTACGCACCGCAACCCTCATAGTCTCTGTCTTATTTTACTTTGCACTATATATTTTATATTTCAGACAAATGTTGTATTATTATTGCACTCTTTCTGCAGATGCTCATGCACTTGTGACATTGAGTTTTGGGATATCCTAGTGGTTGTTTATGGTTCGATTCGATATTGTCATCTTTTACCTTATATCTTACTAATGTTTTAAGTATTCATGATCTTTAAATGCATTGAATTTTTTACTTAATAAAACTTATGATTTAAAAAATAATAAAATGAATAATTAAGTTGGTAAATTACCGTTGGCTTGCGTAATGGCGACATTGGGCGCCATCACGACCTACAGTGGGTTTTGGCTCGTGACAGCTTAGTATTAGAGCTCTAGCTTCACTTGGATATCACGAGTCATGAGCAAGTCTATTAGATTCTGGTGGAGCGGTACGGAGACGTCTGTGCTTATCTTCGATAGGCTACATGGCTGTTAGGAGCACTTCCCTTCTTTATTCCTCTTCGTGCGGTTTGGTTCCATTGAAGCTTATGCCTTCATTTCCTTCTTACTCATTCTTATATGATGTTGAGCGCTCGCTATCAATTGGGCATCGAGGAGTTGTAGTGGTACTGCAGATGTGGTGCATGATGTTTCTCCCTGCGTATTCGAGCGGGCTATTATCGCCATCTTGTGGAAAAGTGCCCTGTCATTTTAGCCCAGTGCTAGTGTTTCCTATAGTTTTGAGACTATACATAGTGTATTACGATGTTCATGCATTGTTATCGCGCAGTTTTGGTGTGAATGGTAAAGTGCTTATCTATATGTCGCAGTAGTGAATGACTCGAAATAAGGATTGCGCGGTTCATGGTTTTGAAGTTCCGCATGTCCGGCGGAGGAAAAACAATTGGACTATGGATATTCAAGCCTTGGTTGACGGAGCAGCATGACTTGATATTATCGAACGTGGTAGAATTCTCATTTCGGTGTGGTGTCGTCGTCCTTGTTGGAATGCATTAAGACATATCGGTGTTATCGTCTCCTTTAAATTGCCTCTAGGACAGGGTGTTGTGGAATGGCGCCTAAGTGGCGATTATCAGAGATGGTGATGTATGGCAGCTTCAGAGTAGGAACAGTATTTCTAGCGTTGATGGCTCGAAGGAGATGATCTTCGAGGAGGCTTAGAATTGGTAGCAATTTATTAGTTCAGGTGCTGCAAAGATGGATTATGATTGGAGGCAGTATTTTGGAAGCAAAGAGTGAGAAAGGGCATGGTGGGAGGTGTCTCGCGGAGGTTGAATTGCTTGAGGCCGAGTAGTTCATTTTCGAAGGTGGTTAACTCAGAGTGGGAATGTTAGCATATCGTATGGATTTCGTGGTAGGATGGCAACATGCTTCTAGAAAGCTTGGCACGATTCTGGGCATGGGGAATAAGGGACTAAGTTTGTATAATTCGTTTGAGATGGTTGTTTCGTGCTTCGGAAGTTTGAATATGACGGAAGGAGTTGCTTGGGATGTAATATGACTTTGAGTTTTGGATGTGTTGCTGGACCTTCGTTTGATGTTGATAGAAATGGATGGGCGTTTTCGATAAGTGGACGAGCACGGGCTCAGGAGGATTAATTGATTTCGTGATAGCTGTAATCAAGGCAATATCATTAGAAGATGTCAATATGGGGTTACAAAGGTGGGCTATCTCCTATGAAGTGCTAGGAGTTGTGTGATTTCTAGTAAAGGTCCTCTGAAGAACTTTATTTTCTATCCAACGTGAAGTATGTACTGCGATGTGAGATGGGATCACTTTAATAAGATGGTGTAGCGGTCATGAGGTTGAGTGTGTGTTTGGAGGTGATAATTCGAGTTATGCTATGGAAGTTTAACAAGAGATTACAAGGAAATTGGCAGAGTAACAGTGCGAAATCATGGTCACCGAGGAGGAGGAGTCATTGTGAATTATGGATTTATGAAATATTGTGGCTTGAAGCCAAGTGGGGGAGCCCACCATATGCGATTGGGTCACGTGGTTGTGTGCCTTGGCAGTATCGGGTTATCGATACATTGGTAGATTGGTTATGACTAAGGAATGAAACCATCAAGGGTAATTCGGGCAAATGACTTGATGCCTATGTGCTACATTTCGCCTTATCGATTCCTGTACAGATTTTTGGACGACTCAGAGTTTATGCTTCTTGTGGATGTGATGTACAAGGAAAAGAATTTGTCTAATCATTTATTTGGAAGTGTTCATGTGTTAGCAGAGGACCAGTGTTTGGTACATTCAGGACCAGGTCAGAGTGGGTGACTCTCAACAATAATTCTAGTGGGTTCAAAAATTAAAGTACGGTGTCTAATGATTTTGGGTTCGTTATGTGGCTGAAGACTAGGATTTTGCAGCAGAGTGTGAAGAATACTTGGAAAATTTCTATGTTATCATCAGGTCTATGGTGCGGTGTTAGAGAAATAGCTTCGGATTTAAAGAAGGTCTTCCGGAAGGGGTGTATCAGTTGGGGATACTATGGAGTGCACGAGGAGGGTATGAGATGGCTTATGCCTATAGAGACGATGTGGCCTTGTGATTTGGGTCACTCGGGATGAGTGTTGTTTGAGGTCCGTTATGTGTTTGAATAGGACTATTGATGTTTAGTGTAAAGTATATATGTTTCTTGTATATCACCTCATATTTGGCTTTTGTTTAGCGAAAGTGGGATGTTAAATGCTACGATTCATGTTAATTTGAAGTGTTTTTATGTGTAGGAATGAGTCGGGAGAAATTGGGGGCGAAACGCACAAGAATTAAGCCAAAACGGAGCAAAAATGGACAAGAGAGCAATTTGGGCGCCACAGGCAGCGCCTGGCGCCACCCGTGGAGCTGAAGACAGAAGGGCACTGGACATAGCGCCCTGGTATGCGCCTGGCGCTACCCAGGGCGCCGATGACGCGGATTTCGTCTATTTTGCCTAGGACTCTATTATTTTCGTCCCTACACCTCCCCAGCACCTATATAAAGAAGTCTAAACCTAATTGGAGGGGAGAGACGTGATTTTGGGAGCACAAACATAACACGGAATCAAGCGGAAGCAAGAATTCTCAGTTTCTTCATCTTTTCTAGTATTTTACAATTGATTCAAAACTTATATTTTGGTTTGATTAGATCATGAGTGGATAATCACTCACTGTTTTGGGCTTGTAATTAGCCATGAATATTGTTGTTTGATATTAACTTTATCTTGATTATAATTCACTAATATATGGTTTTTTCTTCAATTCTGTGTTTAATTGCTTAATTGTCTGGCCAGCAGTTAGGTTCTATCTACTATCTATGCTATGTTTGGGAAAACCATGTTTAGATTAGAGAAGAGTTGAAGAGGGCATGATCTTAACCTTTAGGGGGAGCGGATTCGTGGTTAGGATAGGAATATACCTAATCCCCGTGCTTGATCAATTATCGTGATCTTAGTGCGTTCTTAATAGATTGATTCCATAGGAAGGTGTTGATCTATTGAGAATAGGCGAGTAGTACTTCGGGAGAAGGCTATGAGAATACTTATCGATTAATTAGCAACCATGAGTGAAATATATGAAAGGGAGAGTTAATTAGAACACAATAAGACTGGTAAATTAATCACAACCCTGGAATGTTTGTCTCTATTGATTAAACAACAATTAATTAGTTATTCGATAATTTAGTTATAACTTAGAATTGTAGTTTAGCGTAATCAAATTATTGAACTTTAATTTTGCTTGATTGAATAACAATATTAGTGTGTTAGTAAGTAGTTGATATAAGTCCATGTGGGTACGATATCTGGACTCAAATATTCTATATTACTTGTCGACCACGTATACTTGCGTGTGTATTAGGGAGCAACAAGTTTTTGGCGGCGTTGCCGAGTACTTAAAAATCTGCTACTTTACCGACTTAAGCTTATATTTGTTATCTGTTCAAGTTTTACTTATCAGTTTACGTTGTTTGTGTTGACACAGGCTCTTCTCTTGAATGCAGAGGAGTAGAAGTACAAACAAACGATCCTGAAATAAGGCTGCTTTGTGGGCCGGGCCTGGGCCAAACGGTCCCGGGCCTCACGGGCCTAACGGGAGGGACCGGCCCACTACGGGCCTAAGCCCACATGGTCACGGGCTAAATGGGTCGGGCCCACGGGCCTAACGGGCCTAAACGGTTCCTGACATTTTATCTTTATCTAGGGAAATTTCTTGTAAACTATATATGCATATACTAATACAGATTGCATATATTTGTATAAATATATATATAGTATATATTGTATATATGTATATTAATATATATATATATATATAGTTTATATGTATTAGATATATGTATATATATATATATATATGTATATTATGTATATATATATATGTATATATATAGTTTATATTATATATATATATTGTATATATTGTATATAGGTATAATTGTACTTATGTATTAGATATATAATATATATATATATATACCATATCATATTTAAACACAAAACAAATTGCAAAGAAATATTCAAGAGAATGTCTTATAATTTTTATTATTACGACATTAACAAAAAATGGCAATATCTTTCTTAGTCTTCCTCCCCCCAATGGAATGAGCACAACAAGGTACTAATACCACCATTAAAACGAAAAAAACCTAAGAAAGTTACATATTAGTCTATGTATTATCTCTAACAAATTGTAATGACTCGTTTTACATTCCAATTTATTTCTTTAATTATACTAATTGAAATTAAGTTGAGAAGATGTACTCGAAGAAAATTTGAAAGAAATGAGACACCTGGTCTCATTTGCGAAAGTCTAAGTCACAAAAGTCAACCCCGAAATTTACTTTCGAGTTAGAGGGCTCGGATTTGAAATCCGACGACTCGACTAGCTTCGGGAGAGGATATATGACTTAGACGAATGACCGGAATATATTTGATAGACCTCGAACAACATCAAATTTGAATCGAGCAAGTTCGAATTTCCGGTCGATAGGTCGAATTTTGATCCGGAAGTCGGAATGAAATTCCGAAAGTTGCTGTAGGTTCCTTATGTGATTTTGGACTTGCGTGCAAATTTTCAGACCGTTCGGACATCGTTTGGTCGGGTTCGGATCGAAGGATCGAATTGAGGATCCTTGAAGTTCATAGAATTGGTTTCAATACAAATTTAATAAATCGATGTTCATCTTAGTGTTCCAAAGATTGGAACAAGTTTGAATGAGGTTATAGAACATGTGTGCATGTTCGGATAGAGTCCCGGGGGTCTCGGGTGAATTTTGAATGGTTAACGGGACTTAGTTCGTCGCTTCATGAAGCGACAAACATTTCATTTCTGGTGTAATGGGTATTAGAATTAGTAAGCGACATCCAAATTCAATTTTGTTTGAAGAATTAGCTCCGTCTTGAAATTACGGAGCCGTAGCAAAAAGAATCGTCCAAATCGGACTTCGTATGAAAAAGTTAGAGTAATCTTTGTAAAAGAAAGAAAGGAGATCAGCTAAGGGGTCGCGAATTTGACCTTTTCAGCACCTTTTTGCCCGACTTTTGCCCAAATTAAATAGGACCTAGGGTCCATTTCTCTCTTCTAAAATACGATAGTCAGTACCCACAAAAGAGAGCTTCTACAAACCCACGAGAATCACTAGAAATCAACCCCAAACACGCAAGCAAGGTAGATTTTCGTGATAAATCTTGCAAGGGAGGAAGATTACAACACCTTAGAAACACTTGGGGGCTTTCAAGAAGAAGATTTAAGTGGAGTCGGAAATAAATAAAGAGGGAATTCCAAGTAAACCAACGGGTAAGTATTCTATGCCCTAAATCTCTCTTAGATTATGATTTCTATGCTCAATCCTCTCATGAATCCATGGATTGTGAAAGAAGAACCTAGGGTTCTACTTAATTTCTGAAGATGAGAAATTGGGGATTTAGGTCGACTCGAAGTCGAAATCCGACAAATCTTATATGGGTAAACTCGTGAAGAGATAAGGAACACGTTTAGTTAATAATTTCTGAGTTTCGGGAAGTGGGCCCAGGGCCCGAGTTTTGCTAAAATTGGAAATTTCTTAGTAACTCGATTATTTCCGTTTGGGTTTTGTTCCCATAGCCTAATGTAACGTAATAATTATGAATTTGAATAGATTCGACACACGAGGAGGCCAATTCAAAGGGCAAGGGCGTCGCGGGCTAAGGATTTAGCCGATTTCGAGGTGAGTAATGATAGTAAATAATGCTATGAGGGTTTGAAAACCCCGATTGCACCTAGTAGTGCTTTAATGAAGTGAGTCACACGTTCAATGACGAGCGTGGGGTCGTTTACTGTTGGGGATTGTGACTTGGTCCGTCCCAGTTGATTATTTCACTACTTACTTGATTGAAACTGATTTGATAATATAATGATTTGGGCTTCTAGCCATATTGGGGCTTCACGCCGATTTTATGAACCCTTCAGGGGCAATTTATTACTGTTTTGATTACTGAATTGATATTTGGGCTTCACGCCGACTATGTAAATCCTTCGGGGATGTTTGCTAATGATTTGAAAATCATTGTTTGAACTTGGTTTTGAAAACTTAATGATGTTTTCAAATGATTTTAAATGGATCGGGTGGCACGCCGCCACAGATATGATGTATATGGGATCGGGTGGCACGCCGCCACGAGATATGATATAGCGCTTGGGCCGCGAAAGCCCCTTCCGGAAGTCTGAACCACCCACAGTGAGCGCAGGGTACCCATCATGAAACTACAATTGGTAACAATGACAATTGTAGGTTACGGTTGGTAACAATGACAACCGGTAACGAATGATAAAACAGTTGGTAACAATGACAACTGTCGGTTATAGTTGGTAATAATGACAACTGATAACCGGAGATGGGTAGATAATACAGTTGGTAACAATGACAACTGTAGGTTACGGTTGGTAACAATGACAACCGGTAACGGATAT
>MCJB01047956.1:5435-45394 GCA_002018475.1 Nicotiana obtusifolia | reverse complement strand
TGGGGGGGGGGGAGTGAATGATTAATTTTGGGCTCGAGTTCAGCCCGCTGACCTCTAAAATGGGTCTTTCCTCGGTACCTCCAAATCATCGAACCCAGAGAAGTCTTACAGAGCGGTCGTTTCCACACCTTCGAAAGAAGAACGAAGGGCATCGTCCGCTTCATGGGCCCCTTCGTTGAATCGCTCCTTCGCCGCTCGGACTTCGTCAAACATGGAGTCAGTGAATGAAGGCGACCCTGAAATCTTTATGACACCGGGTGAAGCGGAGCCGGCATCCTGAGAGGTCTCAGCCCTCATCTCTACATCGGCCTCCGAACCTGAAGGGGATCAGCCTCCGTTGTTTCTCCCTCGGCTGCCACCCACTCTTCAAGGAAGGTCGGCTCATGGGCCACAAAATTATTGTCTTCCCCGGGCTCATCCTTGAGCTGATAAAGCGAGTCCGAGTCAGGTGCTGGGAGCTAGAACTCTCTTTTGGCTTATGGGCCAACCTTCTCCTTGGTTTTCTTCTTCTCTGAGCTCAGGGAACCCAGAACCATCCTTTTCTTCTTCTCTCCTGCTGCAACCCTGAGCTGCCCCGAAGCAGAGGGAGAAACGGGCAGGTCCTCGTCCCCTACCGAAGGCCTAAGCTCAATGGTCTTAGGCAAACCTACAAAAAGAAAAAAGAATGAGAATATGATGCTAAAAGGGGAGCCTAATGTTACTTACTCGAGAGAGGGATCTACCGAAAGAACGAGCCTCCCAGGGCCCTTTGAGAGATTGCGCCACGTGCGCTCGGAATAAAGCATATGTGAACAAATGCCTTCGATCCACTCCTTGAATCGAGGAATGGCGTTTAGGACTCGAGCAACAGCTGCATCACTACGAATACTGGTGAGATAAAAGGAGATGAACGTAAAATCGACATTTAAAAGAATGTTCTGCTTACGTGTGACATTCCACTTCTCAGGGAATGGCGTAAGCTTGGAAGGGTCAAGTATGCGGTCACTCGGACAAAGCATCCGTGCCTGCCCGATCTCGGTCGTCAACGATGCTCGATAATGGGGCTTTGCTAGCCCGGTGTGTGAGATTTATCAACCCCCCTCAAAAGATTCGGGGACTGTATAGGCAGAGAAAGTGATCGATGGTGAACCGACATGATTCAGTCTTGTTCACGAAGTATCGAAGAAGGATGATGATCCTCCAAAGCGACAGGTGGATCTGACCGAGGCATATTTCATACCTCTTGCAGAAGTCCAGAATAATCGGGTCCACCGGGCCCAATGTGAAGGGATAAGTGTAAACACTCAGATACCCCTCCACATGGGTAGTAATGGTGTCCTCGGGCCTGGGGACAACAACGTCCTTATCCGCCCAGCGCTGTCCTTTCGAACCACAGGAAGGACGTCTTTGGTGATGGAGCAAATATACCTAGATACCGCCTCACATCGGCCCTTCACATACGAGGGCTTTTGTCAAGACCCCAATTCCCCTTCGTAGGATGTTGTGACGGTACTTAGTCTCTAAGACTAGGTTAGCCTAAATATATGCGGAAACATCAACTAAAAAAACTTAAAATTTCAAAACTTCAACAATTTCATCAATAGACTATACGTACAATTTCCCAAACCCCGGAGAGATATAAGTCACAAGCTCTAGATACAATGCTGAAGAATCCTATGCATCACTATTTATAAAAAACATAAGGAAATAAGGAAAAATAGGGTAGAAGGGGACTCCGAGGCCTGCGGACACGGGTAGTGTACCTTAAAGTCTCCAAAGTAGCAACACATTGCATAATATCGAGGCTGATCGGATGTACCTGGATCTGCACAAAAACATGTGCAGAAGCATAGTATGAGTACACCACAACGGTATCCAGTAAGTGCTAAGCCTAACGTCGGTAGAGTAGTGACGAGATCGGGTCAAGGCGCTACAAGAGATAATAAGAAACAAGATATAGATAATATGATATAATGAAAATGACAAGGAAGTGAAAAGATGATAATATGATATAATGAAAACGACAGAAACCTCGTGCAAACAACCAAACAATCACCTCAACAATAATACGAAAGTGAAAACACAACAACTGAATAAATGATATTCCAAGGATAGAAATTTCAAGTAAAGAATTTTCACAGTTAAGTAATAAATACAGAAATCAAGAAAAACAAGTAGTTAACCTAAACATGTGATACAAGTTGCAAATAGGAGATAAGACAAGTAGACATGTGTAATTAGGCTAAACATGATGACTATAACGTGTTAAAGTGAATCAATTAAGGATGAGAAGGAAACTAGAGAGCAAAAGCCGGAATTTCAACATTTAGCCCGTGTACACACTCGTCACCTTGTGTACATGGCCTTCACATATTACAAATTATCTCCAAAATACCAAATCCTAAGGGGAATTTCCCTCACACAAGGTTAGACAAGTCATTTACCTCAAACTACGCTCAATCAATCAATTAGAAGGACTTTCCCTCTATTTTCCAACTCTGAACGGCTCGAATCTATCCAAAATAATTTCATACTATAAATATAACTATAGGAACTAATTTAAATAATGAAATAATGAAATAATGATCTTAACTAAGAATTAAAAAATCGCTCCAAAAGGTCGACCAGGGCCCACGTCTCGAAACCCGACCAAAATTATAAAATCCGAACACTCATTCGATATCAAGTCCAACCATACAAGAATTATCCAAATCCGACCTCATTTAGCCTTTCAAAAGCCAAAAACTTGGTCTAAGAACTTCTACACTTTTTTTCCAATTTTAAACTCCAAAACCATAATTAAAAAGTGTAATTAATAGTAGATTCATGGGAATTAATCAAAAACGAGTCAAGAATCTTTACCCAAATGCTTCCTCTAAAAATCCCTCAAAATCTCGCCTCAATCCAAGCTCTCAAAGTCCCAAAAATGAAAATGAAGCAAACCCTCGAAAAATCCTCTTTTCTACACAGTTATGTCGCACCTACAACCTTACTGCCTCACTTGCGGAATTTCCATCGCAGGTGCGGTTATGACTAAGTCCAATACACTTCACATCTGCGAGGGCAGGACACACTTGCGCATGCGCTCCTGCGGCAACTAAGTCACACCTGCGCTTCTGGCAGCACTTGCGCTCTTCTCCATCACAGAGGCGACGCCGCTTTTGCGGAACAATTGCCGCGCCTGCGAGCCATGCCTGGACTACCCTCTCCGCTTCTGCGTTCCACTGCTCGCACATGCGAGTCCGCACGTGCGGCCAATCCCTTCGCAAGTGTGATGACACCAGAACTGGGAGCTTCAGCATTTGCAAAAGTCCAAATTTTATTCCGATATCGATTCGAATCACACCCGGGGTCCCCGAGATCCCGTCCGGATATACCAATAAGTTTCAAAACAAATAGCAGACCGACTCGAGGCCACAAATCACATCAAACTACATCAAAAGCACGAATCGCACCCCAATTAAAGCCTAATGAACTTATGAACTTCCAAATTCCGAAACCGACGTCGATCCATACCAAAACAACTCCGATTGACACCAAATTTTGCGCACAAGTCATAATTGAAATTACAGACCTATTTCAACTTTCGGAATCGAGATCCGACTTCTGATATCAAAAAGTCCACTTCCGGTTAAACTTTTAAAAAATCTTCCAACTTTCCAACCTTCGCCAATTAACGCTGAAATGACCTACGGACCTCCAAATCAACATCCGGACACGCTCTTAAGACCAAAATTGCCATATGGAACTATTGGAACCGTCAAAACGCCATTCCGGAGTCATCTTACCACAAGTCAAACTCGGTCAACTCCTACGACTTAAACTTCTAATTTAGGGACTATGTGTTCCATTTCATTCCGAAACTCACCCGAAACCAAAACCAAACATCCCGGCAAGTCGCGTAACCATAGTATAATACAAAAAAGGTAATAAATTGGGGATCTGGGCTAATACACTCAAAACAACCTGTCCGGTCGTTACAATTTTTCAACCTTAAAGTCATTGCCGACCGATAGCATCCTCTGGGGACGAACATTTTTAAGGGAGGCTTGACAGCCGGTTCACTAGTAGCCGCTCCTGGAGTGGATCTCTCAAGGACAGCCATATCGGGAGTGGTCTCCTCGACTTCAGCGGTCGGTTGTGAAGAAGATGAAGCAACTTTTTGGGGAACAATTTTTGAAGTTTTAGCCATGGTTATCTGGAAAAAGCTTGAAAAATATGAAGAAAGGTTGGAAGATGAAAGGTCAAGTGTGCTAGTTTGAGTAGAAAATAAGTAAAAGCTTGCAATTTACTGAGAAGTCTTGAAAAACGGAGGGAAAAATATTAGAATATGAAGAAGGGCAGTGATATCCTGAAGACTCAAAGGTAGAAGTTTGATCAAAAGGTAAAAAAATGAATGAAGGAGGGGAGTATTTATAGAGGCTTTGCGCCGTTTCACATCCAGGGATGACCTGCCGGTTGGCGACACGCGTTTGAAGTCATAATGACACGACTGACGGGATGTTTCAGATTCTTTGTCATTTCTGTCACGGCGTATTTAGAGCTGTCAATATGGGTCGGGTCGGGTTAGCCCAGCCTAACCCATGTGGGCTTTAGCAATGACGGGCTGGGCTGGGCTACCCAACCATCTTGATGGGCCTTATAATGGCCAGCCCACCCCAGCTCTATGTGGGCCGCGGGGCCCCACGGGCCTGCTCATCATTTTTTAAAATATAATTTTATATGTTTTCTTTTAGTTCTAACCTAAAAAAAGATAAAAATTAAAAGTTAAAAAACTATCTTATTGGAAAAATTTCGCAAAACTTAATAACTTTTTATACTGTTCCGATCCAATATATCACAATAAACACTAAAAAAGTAAAAGACGAGACTACATTTCATTCACTAAAAGTCAAAACTCAAAACAAAGTATTCAGGATAACGTCCATGACGCTTATAGGATATCCAATACATCATCTTCATCAAACACATTTGAATCCGCTTGTGACAAGGTTGTCTTAACATCTTTATTTTCATCTACATCTACAATTTATATGCAATATTAATTAGTTAAATATTAAGAATAATTAAATTTTAAAAACTAATTTCACATAAAATAAAATATTACCAGTTTGAGTTTGGGAAAAGCTGTGCAGTTAATTTCGAGTAGTAGTAAGTGTTTGGATATTTTCATGATGGATGCAACTTCTGTACTTTGTCAGAACACGCCCACCAATATTAAATGCTGATTCCGATGCTAAAGTGGTAATAGGAATACTAAGTACATCACGCGCCACCACTGAAAAATCAGGATATTTTCTAGGATGGTCCTTCCAATACATGACAACATCCATCTCTTAAGACTTTTCAAGATCAAACTTTGGTTCCTCTAAGTAAACCAATTCTGACTTTCCATCGCTAGAGGAAGTCCACTTTTTATATTTTATATATTTTAAATAAATATTTTTATTAGGCCCACGGGCTGGCCCAGCCCAGCCTCAGTCAAGCCTCACGGGCCACGAACTTACTTAGGTTGGGCTTAAAAGCCTCGTTTCTAAATAGGCTCCAAAAATTCTAGCCCAACCATAGGGCCAAGCCCATATTGATGGCTCTAGGCGTATTGAAGAAGGAATCGAAGTGCACATGCCGTTTCTCGTCGTTTCCATAAACTTACGCTTTGATAAACGAGAGGACTATCTGTATACAGGTGAAACCGGACTCGTGGGACGCCTCGATTTTCGATGAAGTAAATGGAGCAAGAGACATGACTGCAAGGAACCGGAATGGAGGCAAGGAGCCCTCGAGTCAGGGTCCCACCTGCCCTCTGAAGCATCGGGGCTACGACCCCCAAGTTCGATTCGAATCCCAAAAAAACTCGGAGAGCATTACCAGATAATCGAGCACGACCAACAACGGGCCGCGATATCCGTGACCAGCCTAATCTCACAGCGTGCATCTCGGTATGTATTGGCAGAAAATCGGTAATTTGTAAAACGGAAGATTTTTACCTTTTATGAAATTGTACTGAGGATAAAACTCATCTACTATATAAGGGGGTTCTGATTATTCATTAAAAAGAGTGTAACATGCATATCAAGGCAATATATTCTTATTTCTCTGTTATTCAAAGTACTTACTTTTGTTCATCAATTCATCAGTAACGTGAGCCGGGGAACGAAGAAAGTCATTTTATTGAGCTGTTACTAAGTCCGGGATTACTCCTCTTGATTGGTTTGATAATATATTACGTCCTTTATCTGTTTAATCTAACGCAATTTATCATTTTTATTGAATTAAGCCACGTATCTTTAAAATCATTTATAAATTTAATTAATATCCGTTTTTTAAGGTAAACAATAATATAAATTATTGAGTCCCGTAGTGCAAACGGTAAAGTCCAATGAAGCGGTAACAAGATTTTGAAAAGTGTTTTAGGTCACATTTTCAAGCCTAAGTGTAATCTTCTAATTTTTGTTATTTTCTTAAATTCTTTTATACAAATTTTTGGCTCCGCATACTATCGCTTCCAACTCTTTGGAATTGAGATGACATCAATTGACTGATTTATACTAACTGATACCATAACTATATTCCACATGTCAAATTAACTTTTAATTAAGATAAGCATGTCAGAGGAAAATTAATTTACTTATTATTATTACTGTTATTATTATAACTTAAAATTTATTATTGCTGGTTCATTTCAATTCCTTTCTTTTTCGAGTTAAATTGCTGGAAGATGCTATCCCAAAGAAAAAAAATTCTAGAAATTGGACTTGTTCAAATAAGAAATCCGAATCAGAAAGGGAAAAAAATTACAAGAAAGGAAATAAAGGCACTGATAATATTTCGATATTCTTTTTTAAAAATAAACGAAAAAGTGCTTAATATCCCTCTTAAACAATGAAAAGGAAAAAACAAAAAACAGAATGGGATTTCTTTCCTAACAAGAAATGGAGTAACACTCCTCTTTATATAAACTCCTCGTTTCCCCAAACTCGGCAGATCTTTCATACTAAAACATTACACAAAATCATAAACTCTTCAGAGACCTATCAACTTCTGCAAAAATCATGACTAACAAAGCTGAATCCTCCGATTCGTAAGTATCCTCTTTTCAGATCTTAACAACGAAACACTTCTTTGCGATTTTCAATTTTGTTTTGGTATTTATGTAAATATGTGTACAGGAAAGGGACAAAGCGGGACTATAGTACGGCGATATTGGAGAGGAAGAAGTCGCCGAATCGGCTTGTTGTTGATGAGGCAATCAACGATGACAACTCTGTTGTTGCTCTTCACCCTGATACTATGGAGAAGCTTCAGCTTTTTCGTGGTGACACTATCTTGATCAAGGTCCGATTTTTACCCTTGATTTTTGCTAAAATTAATTGAATATTTTGTGTTTAGCTTTGCAAGTTTTTTAAACTTTGTTAGCTTTTGTGGGTTTAAGTCGAGTTTGATGATGTTTTAGTTCTGAAATATTGATAAAGGTCTGACTTGTACCATGATTTTGTTGCAATCACTTCAATTTTCTGTGTTTAGCTGCGGAGTATTAAACTTTGTTACAGCTTTCATGGAATTTAACCTCACCCATTGTATAAGGGGTTTGATGGGTTTTTAGTTCTTTGTACTATGGTTTTCCATATTCGCGGTTAATGTGAGAGTTTTAGACTTTGCTTGGAATTAATTGAACAATTTGTGTTTAGCTGTGCAAGTTTGTAACTTTGTAAGCTTATTGTGTGTCTCACTCATTATATAAGGTCTGATTTTTAACCATGATTTTCGCTCTGCAAGTTCTGAACATTGGTAGCATTTGTAGGTGTAAGTCTCTGTGGTTATATATAAGGGGTTTGATGGGTTTTAGTTCTTTGTACCATGGTTTTTGACAATGGCGGTTATTTTTTAGGTTTTGGGTTTCTGAAATCTTGATCAAGGTTTGACTAATCACTTTTACCCATGGTTTTGTTTGATTACGTTAATTTGCTGTTTTTAGCTGTGAAACTTTTTAACTTCGGTAGCTTTTCTGGGTTAAATTTCACACATGATATGAGGGTTTTAGGGTTAAATTTCACACATGATATGAGGGTTTTAGGATCCTGGCGGTTAATATGTGGGAAAAATTAGGTTTTAGATTTTGTCTCAAAGCCCGAATTTGGATTTCGGGTTTCTGCATGCTTTACAATTAGGTGACAATTATTAGTTTCTTTTATTAGTGGTGTTTCTTGATAGGAATTCTTGTTGAAAATTGCTGGCTTAATATCCAATGTGCGATTTGGGTTTAGGGTTGAGAATTTTATCCAATGCAAGGAGAACACGGTTACATGGGATTTTGGTGTTTTAGAGCTACTATTAGCTCTATAGGAAGATTTGGTACCTGTGCTTGTGTTTGCTCTTAGTCAATTACATGTGGAGAAATTCAAAGTTCTAGGACTATCAGTTAAGTTTGCCTAAAGAAAGCTAAGAAGGTTGGTTCGTTCCTCTTAGAGAATCTATCTTTGCTCTGTTTTTGTGTTTATTTCATATCCTTTGAAGAGATTGAGTGATTAACGTGACCACATGCTGCAGGTTTTTGGTTGTCTTTTATGCTCTTTTTTTTGTTTTCCCCCCAAGTTCAGACGAGTAGGTTTGGTTTCCTAGCAATTGTACTTCTTTCTGCTACATGAGATGCAGGCTTGAGAATATATTGGTTTACTTTGTAATGCCAATATATTATGGTGATCCAAGAAGAGCCTGATAATAACTTGGATGCTGGGATATGAATCATATGATTATTATGAGGATCTTTTGGTTATACACAATTTAATTTCTAAACGTTGTTTTGGTTTTAGGGTAAGAAGAGAAAAGATACAATCTGCATAGCTCTTGCTGATGACACCTGTGACGAGCCGAAGATCAGGATGAACAAGGTTGTCAGAAATAACCTAAGGGTTCGACTTGGTGATGTTGTCTCTGTGCATCAGTGTCCTGATGTCAAGTATGGCAAACGTGTACACATTCTTCCCATTGATGATACCATTGAAGGGGTCACTGGGAACCTCTTTGATGCTTACTTAAAACGTAAGTGTTCAGATGTTTTTTGATTTCTTCTTAATACTGTCTTGCTACTGCTAGGACCTGCATGAACTGCCTTGCTACTGCTTTGAATTTGGAAGTGCGATTAGTTGTATACACATAATAAAGAGGCCATACTTAGCTTATAATATACTGTAGTAAGATAAATTCTCTGTTTGCAGAGGCTCTGTGCCATTCATCTTGCCTATGAAACCTTCTTTTCCTATTTCTAATTAGATCTGAATGTCTGAATTGAATCTGCTATGAATCTGCTATATGCATGTTCTTTATAATTCATATTAAGCAAACTAACAACATTAGTATCGCTCCATGTGGTGATTCATCAAAGTTTCTTTTATTTTGGAGGTGGGAACTGAGAAGCAAAACAAGATCAGATTTTTGTCATGCATTTTTATCTATTGTAATATCTTCTCAATTTTGAAAATTTTGGGGATGAGGACTTTTAAGTATACTAGCAGTTCTTTTTGAGTGCTCATAATCAGCACTCATGTTTCCTGTTAAAGTAATGTGTTTCTGTCCTAGTTGTGTATACAAATGCTGATATGCTATTGCTTCTTTATTTTGTTCATTTGCAGCCTATTTCCTTGAAGCATACAGACCGGTGAGGAAGGGTGATCTTTTTCTGGTAAGGGGAGGGATGAGAAGTGTAGAGTTCAAGGTTATTGAGACTGATCCTCCTGAATACTGTGTTGTTGCCCCTGATACGGAGATATTTTGTGAGGGTGAACCTGTGAGTAGGGAAGACGAGAATAGGCTAGATGAGATTGGTTATGATGATGTTGGGGGCGTGCGTAAACAAATGGCTCAAATACGGGAGCTTGTTGAGCTTCCACTAAGGCACCCACAACTCTTCAAATCTATTGGTGTAAAGCCTCCTAAAGGAATTCTATTGTATGGACCTCCTGGATCAGGAAAGACTTTAATAGCCCGGGCAGTTGCAAATGAGACTGGTGCGTTCTTCTTCTGTATTAATGGTCCAGAGATCATGTCAAAATTGGCTGGAGAAAGTGAAAGCAATCTTAGGAAGGCATTTGAGGAAGCTGAAAAGAATGCACCATCAATCATTTTTATCGACGAAATTGACTCTATAGCTCCTAAACGTGAGAAGACACATGGAGAGGTTGAGAGGAGGATTGTCTCCCAGCTTTTGACATTGATGGATGGGCTCAAATCACGTGCCCATGTAATTGTTATGGGTGCCACTAATCGCCCCAACAGCATTGACCCTGCCCTAAGAAGGTTTGGTAGATTTGATAGGGAAATAGACATTGGTGTTCCAGATGAAGTGGGGCGTCTCGAGGTGCTTCGTATCCATACGAAGAACATGAAGCTTGCTGAAGAAGTAATTTCACGTCTTCAAATTTTTAGTGTTCTCAGATCTTCTCCCTTTCCATGAAGGAGTTGCATTTTGTTGACTTTGAGATTTCTTTCTTTCCAGGTTGATTTAGAAAGAATTGGCAAAGACACACATGGTTATGTCGGTGCTGATTTAGCGGCTTTGTGTACCGAGGCTGCTCTTCAATGCATCAGAGAGAAGATGGACGTGATTGATTTGGAGGATGAGACCATTGATGCAGAGATACTGAACTCTATGGCTGTGACAAATGAGCACTTCCAAACTGCTCTTGGAACGAGCAATCCCTCTGCCTTGCGTGAAACTGTATGTCTAAATTTCTCTTATTATCTATTTCTGATGCTACTAAATTTGTATTTGAATCTAACTATGTAGCTGTTGGCTGAGCAGGTTGTTGAAGTTCCCAATGTTTCCTGGGAGGATATTGGAGGCCTTGAGAATGTCAAGCGTGAGCTCCAAGAGGTACTTTTATAAACTGAATGTACTGGTGATTCATATTAGGGTCCTGATGAAATGACCATTTTAATGTTTTCAATATGTTATTCATATCAACTGTTTTATTTACGATTCAACTTGTTGAGCAGACTGTTCAATATCCAGTGGAACATCCTGAGAAATTCGAGAAGTTTGGTATGTCTCCGTCAAAGGGAGTCCTGTTCTACGGCCCACCTGGATGTGGGAAAACTTTGCTCGCGAAGGCCATTGCAAATGAATGCCAGGCGAACTTCATCAGTGTTAAGGGTCCAGAATTGCTCACCATGTGGTTTGGAGAGAGTGAAGCCAATGTTAGAGAAATATTTGACAAGGCTCGACAGTCTGCTCCATGTGTGCTATTCTTTGATGAACTGGATTCCATCGCCACACAGGTGCGTACCTCGTTTATAACCAGTAATTTATGACTATACTTGCTTCACTTTCTTCTTTGTGGATAATTTGTTCTTTTTATTAATGATTGGAATAATTTTCAGAGAGGAAGTAGTGTGGGGGATGCTGGGGGAGCTGCTGATAGGGTTTTGAATCAACTCCTTACTGAAATGGATGGAATGAATGCTAAGAAGACTGTATTCATTATTGGCGCAACCAACAGGCCTGACATTATTGATCCTGCACTTCTACGGCCTGGTCGTCTTGATCAGTTGATTTATATTCCTCTCCCCGATGAAGACTCTCGTCACCAAATTTTCAAGGCGTGCCTAAGAAAGTCACCCCTCTCTAAGGATATCGATTTAAGAGCTCTAGCGAAGTACACACAGGGCTTCAGTGGAGCTGACATTACAGAAATCTGTCAACGTGCTTGCAAATACGCTATCAGAGAAAACATTGAGAAAGTAAGTGCCCTAGATCTTCTCATCCTTTGATACCTATTAATGTAGTCATTGATTGTGGAAAACTAATGTGTATTTGTGTTTTTGCAGGACATTGAGAGGGAGAAAAGGAGAAGCGAGAATCCTGAGGCCATGGAGGAAGACGTTGATGATGAGGTAGCCGAGATCAAGCCTGCTCATTTTGAGGAATCAATGAAGTATGCTAGGAGGAGTGTTAGTGACGCAGATATTCGCAAGTACCAGGCTTTTGCTCAGACGTTGCAGCAGTCTAGAGGTTTTGGTACTGAATTCCGGTTCTCAGAGACAAGCACGGCAGGAGGGACAACTGGAACTGCTGACCCCTTTGCAACTTCAGCTGGTGGAGCAGATGAAGATGACCTGTATAGTTAGCTTGTCAAAGATTAATTTTCCTGTCTTACACTGCAACCCTGTAAAATGGGCTAATTACTCAGCTCGAAATCCCTCCTTTGCTGTCAGTTTATAATTTATATTTGGATCTTCTATAGCTATCAATTATAAGATTTATTTTGTTCTATTATTCTCTATATATGGCTTTGATGGGGTAAGTTTCCTCCTTGTGGGGAGCTCTGATACCTGCTGCTGATAAATGATTAAGCCAAGGCAGGGTATGCAATGCAGTCATAGTTTTACTTCATTAGCAGCTGCTAACGTTTGCTCAATTTCCTATGTCTATTAGAATGGTGCATTTGGGTTGGGAATTTTGTTTTGAGATCAGTGTAACCCTTTAAGTTTAACAAAAGGGTTTTTACTTGAAGGGGGCATGCAGTTTAACATGGTAACCCTTTTGTGATTTGTTTCTTTGATCAGATTAAAGTCTTGAGGCAGTTTAGTTCTCTAGATATTTGTCATCTTCGAGAAGAAATGTTGAATTGATCTGAATCAATAGTTATACAAGTTTTAGAAGTCTTAAAAATTTTATATCAAGTCAGAAAGGTTCATATAAATTTAAAAAGTATAATTTTTTTTGTGTTAAATTTACATCAGTATAATGGACGTAGAGTACCATCCAGAGTCTGATGGTGCAAAATTCGAGACTTGAGCTAAACACAGCCACGTATCCCAAATGATATCGTACTTACTACGCATTTCATTTAGTTAAATCGATGCCCAAAATAGGGTACTACTAGTGGTGTACTAATGGACTTTTGTGCCATCTTTTATAAGTAAAACACTTCCTACTTTTCTTCTTTTTCTTTGCAACTTAGAGACCATGTGGGAACAAAGATAAGACGTGTCTCCTAACAATATTGTATATCACTGTCATTTCATGTTGTACATAATAAGAGTGGAGAAATTATGTAAAGAAACTTTTTATTTTTAATTTCTATTTGATATTCAGTATTTTCTTGGGACCTGACTAACCGAGAATTGTGCTGAAAAATCATACTTTAGAATGTCCTTATTAAAAATAATTTCATACTCAAAGCTCAAGCTTAAGACCTTTGATTAAGGTCAGGAAGCTCATTTTATCTTTCCATATTTAACCTCTTCTCTTTAGAAAGAATTAACATTGATTGCGGGATTCAAATGATAAATAGGAGGGAAATTTCAATAGTTCAGTTAGTTAGCTATTTAAATTTTTACCTTATTGGTGATAGTTTGATTTTTCACCTTATAATTTCCTCTCCATTTCTCCTTTCCCTACCCCCTAAAAAGAAATAATAAGTAGGAGCATTATTTTTAAAGTAAATATCTAAAAACATTTTATAATTAACATAAAAGTATCTGATGCTTAACTGTAAATAGTGGCCATGCAAGTCAAGCTTCTAAGAAGTTGTAAGGATAATTGATCCAAAAAGCCAATAAGTCGGCTCAAGCTCCTTAAGTTTTTTTGTTTTTTTTTGTTTTTGTTTTTTTTAATATTATATTTTCTCTTTGAAATATTTATTCCTTTTAATTGTCAGCCAATAGAGGGCAAACAATATAGCTCTCTCTTCCAAGGTGAAATCTTACGGCCCGGATTCGATATTCAACACCAAATTATGTCAAGTTATCGTGATTAAGTAAGTAATGAGGTGAAATATATATTAATTAACCAGGGTTCAGTAATAAAAAATCTATATGTAAATACATAGCCTTTCTGAAAACTAGACATCAAGGGCTACAATTTTCATTTTTAGATCATCTCTAAATTCCTTATAGATTGCGAGATATAAGCTTCCAAAGTCGGGTCAGTGTAGCAGAGATTTTGTTCTTCGCAATCGTGAAATAGCTTCCGCGATCGTGATTCACAAGACCCCAAACTGTTGTTTGCTCTTCCCGAATGCAATCAATTGTTCGCGATTGCGATGTACACCTCTGTAGCCAAAAACCAACAATTAAAAATGGCCTAGAAATGGTCTGAAACCACCCGAAACTCCCCGAGCCCCTCGGGATCCCGTCAAAGTATACCAACAAATCCCAAAACATATTACGGACCTACTCGAGGCTTCAAATCACATACAACAAGATCGAAACGACGAATCACACCTCGAATTGAACTTAATGAACTTTGAACTTTTCAACTTCCATAACTCGTGCCAAAACATAGCAAATCAACCCGAAATGAACTCAAATTTTGCTTACAAATCATAAATGACATAACGCCCCCAGACTACTTTACTCACTGGAAATCATTCCACGTACAGGAACTGGGAAAAAAAAAGGGCTCGAACTACAGGGATCTGATACCTTCTTCCCTTGGTATGAGAAGTTGGTTATGTAGGCTGACAACCTTTCCTAAGCTGTTCCAATTTTCGGAATCGGATTCCGATCCCGATGTCAAAAGGTCAACCCCCCCGTCAAACTTCCAACTTTCAATTTTTTATTTTCGCCATTTCAAGCCTAATTTAACTACGGACTTTCAAATAAATATCCAAACACACTCCTAAGTCTAAAATCACCATATGGAGCTATTGGAATTATCAAAACTCTATTACGGGGTCGTTTACACATAAGTCAACATCCGATCAACCTTTTAACTTAAGCTTAAAACCTTGAATTTCATTCTTCCAAACTAACTCCAAAATATCTGAAAATCAAAACGACAATTCACACAAGTCATAATACATTGTATGCAGTTATTCAGACTTCAAATAGTAGAAAGGAGCGCAAATGCCCAAAACGACCGGTCGGGTCGTTACATTCTCCACCACTTAAACATATATTCGTCCTCGAACATGCCAATAGTTGTTCCTAAACCTTCAAATCTCTATTCCACCTTACCACGCACATACCCGGGGGTGATCCCACGCCACCCTATTCCATATAGGCCTGACAACACAACATAATTGAAGATCATTACTTTAACCTTAGTCCATAAAACATAGAACCCAATTTCCAACATCCAGAATTTCTTTCAAGACCCGAATCTCACATCTACACACTGTATAAATCTGAACAAGCTGTATCAAACAATAACCATAACCCCACATATAATCACATAACAACTACACAACTCACATACTCACAGCACCATTACCGTTCACAGTAACTACTCAAAACCAACCAAGTACTAATATAAAACCCCACATTCAACAGAACCTCGTTCCTAAACCTCCGTACACTGCTGATAATGAAAGAAACACACGGAATCTTATGACCCCTTATCAGATCAACAAGTCATGGAGTTCTCTCGCCCCAACCAGAACCATAATCACTTTCTAAGCCGACTTTCAATATTATCCTCCCGAATATATCGTAATAAAATCTGATAGTACCCATTCTAGGTCCAATGACCTTATATTATTAAAACAACTATTCCACAGACATGCCACACCAATATAACTCAAGCCATCACTGCGTAATTCGTGTACCCAAAAATGGAAAATGTCTCAAAGAAGAGAACCACATTGCAAGTTTAACAAGCACTACCACAACCGCAATTCCATGAGCTCATCATATATAGTAGAACCAAGATGCACGAATCTAATAACAGTAACCATCTCTCCTAGAGCTCAAATTAACATCAACAACATGGCATGATCACATGCCTATAGTCCAAGCATATCATCCAGGAGCAATCAAACAAGTACACATGTATATGATAAATGAAATAAAATTCGCATGCTCCTGGACTGGTATCAATAACACGCCATATAGTAGGCATGTGCAAAATGTGCTATCACAACTCAAATCGGCAAGTTAACGCAGAAATAGTAACTACCCGATTTATTTAGGGAATTAGCCCCTTTGAAACCTCGACTATAGCCCAGGTAGTTCTCAACAAAGGTACGGATATGAGAAATGCTATAACTTTATGCTTAATAGACAACTCTTGACATTTTATCGCCTAGGAATTCTTCCGAGTACGAATACTTGCTCTGATGCCCCCACATGGGCTCAAACCATACATATATGCTTCTTAGAACTCCCAGTCTCCAAATTCATAGAATACATATATCACCGTAACTGATCCCAACTCCAGCACTCGAAAAACTAACACATCTTTCATGCACGAAAATCTCACGAGGAATATTTTCATAATTCTTCCGTGCCACATAGCAATAATTTGAATATCAGCAGTCTATCAACCAGGTGAGTTCCACAATACCAACGAAACATTTGTAAGTCAAAACATAATGCGCCTTCTGAAATGTGCACCCTTCTCAAGAATTACCGAGCAGTTATAACATTAACTTAAATATCTAAAACTGGCCATGTTGTCCAAAATTCGGGACCTTCCCTTCAAGACTGAACTGCTACCTTGTACATGTAAATTTTAACCTAGAATAACACACCACATCTATCATGCCATCATGTGAAAAGCACGAGAATCTCATTATCAACTCTGAGTCACCAGCAAATTACATACCCGGTCAGTTAAAAAACTTCCTTTTGCTTTCTTCCAGGAGAAAATCACAATACACAACACGTTCCCACACAGGTAGAAAATATCCGGTTCAAACCATAGTAAAAACCATCAAGAACACTTTGAAATTCATTTGCACATAACCAAGCTATCAGAACTGAGTTTCTCTAACTCGAGCAAGCCACGGAGGTCAGCAAACCCAAGAAAATTACCACCAAAACATCTGTAAAGTCTCACCACATCATAATTACTCCCATAAATACCACAACCGAAACACCCACTCTGAAAATACCTTATGTGAATTTAAAATTATTCTTTTTACTTTTCTTTTACTGGAATGTAGAATCCATAGTCATACAGAATTACCGCAAGTCCCGGCACCATCAAATGATCTCAAATTCTATCCACACACAAGTCAGGAAAAAAAATTCTCAATTGCTATATATAAATCTGGAACCCATTAAAACCTTCTCGGGAGTCACCCACTTTGCTCAAATCTAAATTGCACCGCCCAAACAGGCCGAACGATGCATGCCCCATCAGCACAACAACACCCGAAGAAGTAACCTTGCCTTAACACCACAAATCAAATTCATACTTCGTGCGCACTACATCCTTCAAAATAACAACTTAATTCCGTGATTTTCATATTTTCATAAAGTGAAATGTAATCCGTATTCAGGAATTTTCTTGCTCGAGTCCTCCCCGATCTCAACCTCTGCAGTCATAACTGATCCAAAAGTATGTCTCAGACCAAAACTAAAATTTAACATATAACCATGAAATCAAATCGTCAATATCAGGCTCCCCCACTTGGCTCAAAGCCGTAGAACAAAAAACTCGATAACTCACAATACTTATACTCTATTATTTCCATAATACCGCAGTAAGTTCAACGAGAATTCTTCTTAAGCTCATGCAACACCGACCATAAAATACCTTAATCATCCACTAAGGTCTCTTTCATTCTCTTGAAAGTCAAGCCAACTTTCTCAACCAGATTAAAATTCAAATCTCAACACATACACCCCGCTGGTAGAAAAGAAAGCCTCCACACAACATCATAATGATCGCACATCCGTAGTTTACCCCACATGTGATAATCCACCTACTTAGCTTCAAACTGACATCTCTCCATAACCTTTCACAGCCATAACTACTATGCCATCACTTAATCTTTCTGAGTCCAAACTCATTAACAAGACATGAGAATTTAATTTGTTCCACAATTAAACAACATAAAAGATCCTTTAACATACAAATTAAGACAGACACCAGCACCCAATGACCCTTTTTACATCTCGAGAAACTCTTCTAGTCACATTCAAACCGTCTGAACACATTCAGCAGTCGCATCATAAATATCATCTATTCATTCCACCGCCCCATCGAGCCACAAATTCTACTCATAGGGACACTACCGGACACATAAGTTCAAATGTATAAGTTCACACAACTGAAGCTACAGAGCCTAAGCTGCGGTCGAAACCTGGCCTCAAGTCCTCCAAATTGGCCCATTACCAAAACACATAATACACATCTCGAACCTCGTTCGTGGAATCACAAGCCGGCGATGCACAGCTGATACCGAACACTCACATGCGCACACGAATGCGTGGAAGTAATTCAAGGAGTTATGCTTCAAGCTAAATCAATTCTGTAAGATAAGGAAAGAAAGATGGAAAATTATCCTAAATGCCCTGTAGCCTCTCGAAGATAAGTATGGACATCATCATACCGATCCTTAAGCCTCTAGTAGACACTTGCTTATGACTTGTAGAAACTATGAACCTAGAGCTCTGATACCAACTTGTTAAGACCCAAAATTCAACTAGTCGCGATGTCACCTAACCTCACCCTCTAGGAAAGCCAAATAAAAACGATCTGATTCAATTAATATTTAACTGACTCTAATACACTCCCCAAGAATACAAATCATGAGCTTCTAAGATTAGAATTTACAAAGCTGGTATGAAATAAATACATCATCTGTTTGAAAAGTACCTAAATAGATTTTTATAAATCTAAGGCTACCATGAACAAGAGGCAGCTACGACCGGAACGCAGGTACGTCTTCAAATCCAGCTCCTATCTATCACAGCAACATCAACATCCAATATCTGCACGCAAAGTGCATAAGTGTAGTACGAGTACAACCAACCTAATGTACTCAATAAGTAAAAAACCTAACCTTAGGTTGAAAGTAGTGACGAGCTGGAACACAGGTCGAGGTCTAACACTAATAGCCAACATTAGTTTATAACAACATAATGGAAGTAATAAAAAAAGGAGCTCAGAGATAAATTCTCAGCTCGTTCACAGTTCAAGAAAAATAGTCCCGCTTTTTAAATATATCAGTGAAAACCCAAATCCTTTACCGAGATCACCAATTTATGAGTAAGTTTGAAAACTGTGATTTTTACCAAAAACTTTCAACAGGTAAATGTTTTATTTTTAAATGGCATGAGGAAAATACATCTCTATGCCTACATGTCAAGATGTTGGAGAAGTCATGAATGACACAATATCATACAACATGAGGAAAAATACATCTCTATATATGTATGTCAAGTGTGCATGTCAATGCGATGCAACTCGGTGATAAAACCATATGCATACTCTTAGAGTATCATTTCACTCAGTCCTCCCAGTCACTCAGTCCTCACAGTCACTCAATCCTCCCAATCGCTCGGCACTTGCACTCAGTAGGTACCTGCGCTCAATGGGGGTGTGTACAGACTCCAGAGGGGCTCCTTCAGCCCAAGGGCTAAAATCCGCACGGATAACTCACGTGCTATAGTATCAATATCTGGATCCACACGGACAACTCACGTGCTGCACAGACAACTCATGTGCTATAGTATCAATATCTCAATATCAGGCCCTCGGTCTCACTCAGTCATTAATCTCTCTAGTCTCTCGGGCTCGCAATGTCATGAAACTAGCCCAAAATGATGATATAATGTATCAATAAATAACAATAGAGACTGAGATATGATATGTAATGAATGTATATGACTGAGTACGAAATTACAATTTAAACATATACTCCGACAGCGGAAATGACCTAAGTGGGTCCCAATAATACCAACATTTGCCTAAGCATGATTTCTAACATGAGTCACAGCTCAGTTTCTCTAACACATAAAAATACAAGTTAATTGACTATACAGCTCTACGGAATCAACCGAGTCTCAATACTTACGGTGCACGCCCACTCGCCCGTCACCTAGCATGTGCATCATCTCCAAACAATTCATATTACACGTATAATCAGGGTTCATACCCTCAACTCCAAGTTTAGAAGTGTTACTTACCTCGAACAAGATGAATCCGCTACAAAGCAAGCTAAACAATACTCCGGAAATTTCATTCCGCGCGTATCAACCTCCATACGCCTTCCTATTTCCTCAATTCAAGCCAAATTATTCGTATCTATTCAAACAACGTGCAAATTAATCAAAATATACTAAAATGCTTGTAATTTAACAATTTATAAAAATTTCCAACTCCGCTCGAGAAATTGACAGTGGGGCCCACGTCTTGAAATTCGACAAAAATTACCAAATCCGAACCCCCATTCAATCACGAGTCCAACCATACCAAAATTACTCAAATTCGACCACAACTTGGTCTTCAAATCCTCAATTTAAAGTCTATTAAATTTTCTACTATTTTCAACCCAAAACACTAATTTGTTGATAAAAAAAATAATAGATTTGTGTAATTTAACCAAAACCGAGTTAGAATCACTTACCACAATCCATATGGTGAAAATCGCCTAAAAAATCACTTCAATCCGAGCTCCATAGCTCCAAATGTGTTAAAATGGCTGAATTCTCGAAATATAGCTTCTGTCCAGGCATTTACTCTTCGCGATCACGAAGTAGAAAATTTTCCAGCTCAAAATTTGCTCTTCGCAATCGCGGAAAACCAATCGCGATCGCGAAGCACAAACTCCCCAACTCTTCCAAACAGCCTCTAGTATAATGGTCATGACCTTTTGTACAAAAATTCAAATGACAAATGGTTCAACAATCTGAAAACTAGACATCAAGGGCTACAACTTTATTTTTAGATCATCTTCAAATTCCTAATAGATTGTGAGATATAAGCGTCTAAAGTCGTTTCAGTGCAGCAGAGATTTTGTTCTTCGCGATCGCGAAACAGTTTCCAGTGATCGCAATTCACAAGGCCCCAAACTGCTGTTTGCTCTTCGGGAACGTGACCAAATGTTCGCGATCGTGATGCACACTTCTGTAGCTAAAAACCAGCAATTAAAAATGGCCTAGAAATGGTCCGAAACTCATCCGAGCCCTTTGGGACCCCGTCCAAGTATACCAACAAGTCCCAAAACATATTACGGACCTACTTGAGGCCTGAAATCACATACAACAAGATCGAAACAACGAATCGCACCTCGAATTGAACTTAATAAATTTTGAACTTTTCAACGTCCATAACTCGTGCCGAAACATAGAAAATCAATCCGGAATGAACTCAGATTTTGCGTACAAGTCATACATGACATAATGACGTTGTTCCAATTTCTGGAATTGGATTCCAATCCCGATGTCAAAAATTCAATCCCCTTGTCAAACTTCCAACTTTCAAGTTCCTATTTTCGCCATTTCAAGCCTACTATGGACTTCCAAATAAATATTCAGACACACTCCTAAGTCCGAAAGCACCATACGGAGCTATTGGAATCATCAAATTTCTATTCCGCGATCGTTTACTTATAAGTCAACATCCGCTCAACCTTTCAACTTTATCTTTAAACCTTCAATTTCATTCTTCCAAACTAACTCCGAAATACCTGAAAACCAAAACCAACAATTCACACAAGTCATAATACATCGTATAAGATATTCAAGACTTCAAATAGTAGAAACGAGCGTAAATGCCCAAAACGACCAGTCATGCATATATATATATGTGTGTGTGTGTGTGTGTGTGTGTATGAATATATACATACACAATTAATTATATATTATATAGTATCTATAATTAAATAATTTCTTTTTTAAATCTAAAATTAAAATATCAACTGACTTCGATCGCTATTTAAATTAAATAATTCTTTTTAATTTAACATTAAATTACCGACCGACTTCGGTCGGAATGGTCGTGGTCAAACGGGTCAAAGACCACTTAAACGAACCGACCAAAATTTCCGGTTGATTTGGTCGGAAATTTTAAAATAAGGCTAGCCGCAGACGGGTTTCCCCCCATTTTCCTCTTTTCTCTATCTCTCTTCCATCTCTCTTCTTCTCCTCCCCACGGTCGCGATTCCTCCAAATCCCAACCCAAAATCAACTCCTTTCAATGTGTCGCTCAGTGACTTCGTGAGTCAATTTGGCCATGATGTTGTATATTCTACATTTGAGGCATGGTTTAAAGAGTGTGTAAGTGCATCTTACATACTTTCTCACATGTGAATATACATACTTGGTCACTTGTGAATATACTTGCTCACTTGTGATTTATTTAACACTACATGTAGGTCAATAATCCAAACACCGGTGTTAATCAATTTTTGAAAGAAATGTCTTGGGACCTACAACTACGGTTACAACTATGTCTATGTATTTTGTGAATGGTTACAAATTTCACACCGAGGAATGCTCCAAGTATAAAAAAAGCAATAACAGTTTGGTGTGTGTCAAAGGTGGTGAAGGCAACCAGGATGGGAAAATTGATTATTATGGTGTGACCAAAGAGATTCTAGAATTATCATATTTAGGTTGGCCAAATAAGATCATACTTTTCCGATGCAAGTGGTTTGACCCAACACCTTGAAGAGGTACTAATGTACACTCGCAGTACAATATAATTGAGGTTAATAAAAAGAGGAAGTATGATCGCTATGATCCTTTTATAATTGCAGAAATAGTTAGGTAAGTGTATTATGCTCCATATCCATTGCGGAGGGATAAGGCTGATTGGTTAGTTGTAATCAAAACTAAGCCTGTTGGTAGGGTGAAAGTTGAGAATGTGCTAGATGTTTCTTACTAAAACATACCTCAATTGTTAACCAAATGGTGGATGATCAGTTAGAAATGACTTGGATCATCCTCAACGCATATTAGAAGAAGTTGATATAGAGGAAATAACAATCATAGAAAATGAGGACGAAGAATCACCTAATGAAAATGAAATAAGTGAAGAGGAAGAATTTTCGGACGAGGAAGGATACTTCGAAGACGACTAGCATATTAGTTTTTTCAAGCGCTCTCAATTTATAAAGATTTATATTCTCAATTCTAACACTTTCTTTAATTTATGCAGATGACCGGTGAGGGTCGAGGTAGGTCTAGGAAGGATAAGAGGCCTATTAATCATGATGATGGTGCTACACCCTCGCTTCATTCCCCTCCACACTTGCATCCCTCTACTGCTGATGGCCAGCATCAATCTTCTAGGCATGCATCTTTTCCACCACATCCATCTACTCATCAGACTACCTACTATTCGCCTTTCCGGCAGTATTCGTACCATTCTCCACCACAGGGCTATATCCCGCTTCCTCCACATGATCCTGCATATAGTTACATTAGTCCATCGAGTCACTAGTCACAGGGCCATGTGGTGATACACCCGTCATCTGCTCCATTTGCTTCATCACCAGCTGGATCACATCCATCTAGATTACAGCCAGCCGGGCGCAGCAGGGGTCTAGATCGCAGCAGGGGTGTGGATCGCAGCCATTTTCATCAGCGACCCCGTCTCCCTCTCCACGAAGTTTGTCTCCAAGCATTTCTAGACTTTGCCTTCGGGATAGTAGTGCTGAGCCAGATCCCTCCCCTTCTGCGCACGCTTCAGATTCATCGGAGGGAGATGATCCAGAGAAAGTGCGGTATGATCGTTATCATAGGATGATCATCAGGCCTGAGGCAATGGGTAAGATTTATTTATTACTTCTTTGTTTTTGCTGAATTATAATAGCTAGTCTTGTTTATTTAATGTAATTTGTATGTTGCAGGTTCATACCTAATCATCGGGCTACAATGATAATCACTGAAGCTCTTGGCCGGTTGTATGATGCACCCTATGCGACTTGGAGTGACTTTCCACCGGAGCTTGTGGAGCAATTTTTCAACCAATTTAAGGTTTTAATACAATTCTTATCTATTTAAGCATTATATTATCAATATTTTCATCTAACATTACACACTTCATTGCAGGCTAACTGTGCTTGGGAGGACCGGCATAACAGTGCCATTCTTGCAAATTTTGAGTTCAAATGCCGTAAGAGACTATCTGATTCCTTCTATTGTGCTCGGAAGAAGAGCAAGAAGCCTTCATGGGTTCTACCGCACATATGGGAGGATCTGCTGAGGCAGTGGACCACTGAGAAGTTCAGAAGAAGAGTGAACAGGGAAAGAAGTCTTGAGCATTTGAGAAGGGTGGCTCCTTGCAGTGTGGGTGTAAGGAGAATGGGGACTGTGAGGAGACTACTGGTAATTCGTTAAAATATTTAATTATATATATATCAAACTATATTTATATATCTTAATTTAGTTAACATATTTTATTTTATTTTTAGGAAAAAAATATGGGAGGAAGGTGACTCATAATAAGTTCTTCATGGAGGCTCACATTCAGAAGAAGAAGGCACCGACAGATCCAACTAGATGGGTCGAGGACCGGGAAGAGAATACATATGTAAGTTTCATAGCTACTATAACTTGAAATTAATATTTAATAAGATTATATAGTTAATAATTTTCTATCTTCTAAATAAAGGGTCGCTACAAGATTAATGTGGAGGAGTACACTTAGAGGTTGCCACCGAATGAGCAAGGCGAGCAACCACCCGTTTCAGACGAAGACGCGCAGAAGATATGGTTGGATGTTGTCGGTGATCCTAAAAAGGGAATAGCATACGGCCTTCCAGAGAGATCATTTCGATATTACAGGGCTGGATTGCAAGGTATAAGGACTTCCGCCCAAGACGAGACAATTGATAGGTTGACTATCTCGTCTATAGAGAAGAAGATTGCAAAGCTGACAACAGAGCTTGAAGAGACAAAGGATAGAGATCAAAAGAGAGATGCATAATCTGATACCCTTCAAGTTCATCTAGAAAATGGGGACCAACAATTTAATCTCCTTCAAGGTCAGCTGGCCAATCTTCTTGGTAGTGGTGCTTGTTGCTCCCTAACGCACGCGCAAGTATACGTGATCGACAAGTAATATAGGATTTTGAGTCCAGATATCGTACCCATAGGGACTTATATTAACTACTTACTAACACACTATTGTTATTCAATCAAGCAAAATTCAAGTTCAATAGTTGATTATGCTAAACTACAATTCTAAGTTATAACTAAATTATCAAATAACTAATTGATTGTTATTTAATCAATAGAGACAAGCATTCCAGGGTTGTGATTAATTTACCAATCTTATTGTGTTCAATTTAACTCTCCCTTTCATATAATTCACTCATGGTTGCTAATTAATCGATAAACGTTCTCATAGCCTTCTCCCGAAGTACTACTCGCCTATTGTCAATAGATTAACGTCTATATTCCTATGAAATTAACCTATTAAGAACGTAATAAGATCACGATATTTAACTAAGCACGGTGATTAGGTATATTCCTATCCTAACCACGAATCTGCTCCTCCTAAAGGTTAAGATCATGCTCTCTTCAACTCTTCTCTAATCTAAACACGGCTTCCCCAAGCATAGCATAGATAGTAGACAGAACCTAACTGCTGGCCAGACAATTAAGCAATTAAACACGGAATTGAAGAAACAACCATATATTAGTGAATTATAATCAAGGTAAAGTTAATGTTAAACAACAACATTCATGGTTAATCACAATTCCAGAACAATGGGTGTTTAGCCACTCATGATCTAATTAAACAAAAGTATATGTTTTGAATCAATTGTAAAATACTAGAAAAGATTGAAGAAAACTGAGAATTCTTGCTTCCTCCCGATTCCGTTGTGTGTTTTCCTCCAAAAGTCACGTCTCTCCCTCAAAATTGGGTTTTGTCTTCCTTTTATACGTGTTGGGTAGGTCTAGGGCCGAAAATAACCTTGTCCCGGGCAAAATTGAAAAGAACCCTGTCATCGACGCCTTGGGTAGCGCCAGGCACCCACCAGGGCGCTGCTCCCAGAAAGTCCTCTGTCTCCAGCGCCACAGGTGGCGCCAGGCGCTGCCTGTGGTGCCCAAATGCGACCTTGTCCGATTTTCTTCCGTTTTGGCTCAATTCTTGCGCGTTTCGCCCCCGATTGATCCCGACTCTTTCCGACACATAAAAACACTTCAAATTAATATGAATCATAGCATTTAACATCCCACTTTCATGAAACAAGAGTCAAATATGAAGCGATATACATAGAAATGTATATACTCTACACTAAACATCAATAACCCACACTTAGACTCTTGCTCGTCCTCGAGCAATGGGATTATCTAACAACCTCCGAACTACGCACAAACTTCATATCATAGGAAAGCATTCGAATTTTTAACCACACACCATACTCTTGACCATGATCAACACAGGCACGAAAGTATGAACACACAAAAAAAATTCACATTCTTCCCGTTAAGCATACCCAAGTATAATAATTCAATATATTTCAACAACCTATTTGTCACCACCCAACCTCAAAAGTCGACTTGCAACCACTAAGCAATCTCAATTCATGCACTTACCCAACAAGAAAATTTACAACATTACCAATCATTCATGAGATCATGTGCCCTTACCACAAACAAAAGAGTGAACATAGATTAAAGATATCGCACAATTGAACAAAATTCGCTCACTCTCAAAAAGAATTCATATGCTTCCCGTGGTCGTACCATAAGCTTGCCCGTAGTGTAGATCTCTACTAATTTAAGCTAGCCAAATCTAGGATCAATTAGGACTTTTAAGGTTGTAATGTAGGCTAAAGGACGGGTCGGATATGTTTAGGAATAGTGACTAATCCTCCTAAGCACTTTAATACACTACATTCACAAGTCAAGCACATTTTCTTCTCAACCAATTTACTTGTCTCATACACATAGCCCCCTTTTTCAATTAAGCACTTCTATATTTCCACTAGCACAAATCAATAAGCATTGGAAGTGTTTTCTACGTACTTGCACTGTCAAATATTTTTTTTCTTTTCTTCTCTTTTTTTTTCTTTTTTCACACACTCCATTCATTAAAGCTCATCAGCTAGTGACTTTTGATTTCAACTTTAGTGCACCAACAGGCCCTTCTAAGGTTCCACTCAACAGCTACTCCCCAATCTCTAACCTTACTTCTTTTAGCGAGTAAGTGCCTTAGGAGATAAAGGTTCAATCAAGATCAAATTAAGAACAAAATAGGGGTATGACTTGTAATGTAGGTGCCAAAGAAAAGGTCTCTAGGCTCAAAGGGGCTAGCAACGGAAAATTTTATTTCGATGTGACAAGCACATCCATGATCAAGCAAGAAAATACCTACGTCATCTCCTAGATTAGCCCAACTTACAATTTCGCTTCAATTAACACACAGGGCAAGTTCTAGACTACACAGTATAGCATAGAAAATCACAAGTCCTTACTCACTCATTGCACATGACTCAATCGAGACGGTTCTTTTCAACTCTCAAGTCAAGCAAGCACACATAATTGGGAAATTTAAGCAATATTACACTATGTGGCATACAAGTCAAACAACTGAGAAAAGGAGTCACAACATAGGCTATTTACTTTACTTAGGCTTAACAATTCAATTCAAATAAACGGGAAAACAGAATGCATATCATAGCCTACTGTGCCAGCATCAACCATGTCAATGAGTATCTCAGAATGACTCAGTTTCTTCCTAAACTACTCCTACAAAGAAATTAAAGTGCTCAGTTCGAGCTACATCCTTGGAAAAGAACCGGTGCCTTAAGAAAAACCAAGGAATACTACCTAACTGTCCTAAAAAAAAAAAATCTTTTTGTTGTTTTTTTTAATCAGACTTTATCCCTCAAGAAAAAGATCCATCATTGGGAAAAATCTGAGCTTTTTCAAAAATTGTTAGTTTATACACTAAAAATAAGAACAATACAACTAAAAATAAGAACAATACAACTATTAAAAGAACCAAAATAAAACTAGTTTATACATGATATACATTCACAACACATATATTTCTCCCAACCCACACTTAAACAATGCATAGCTCTCGATGCAAGTAAAATGTAAAACAGAGTAGGGTGAAAAGAAAACTCCCTGTCAATCAGTGCCGATATCCTCAGCATCCGCTCCGAAGGGCACCATAGTCATCGGCCCTGTAGCACCATCGCCATCCTCATCCTCCATATCCGAACCCTGGGCAGTGTTAGCGTCCTCCGACGGGTAAACGGGGCTTCCAGGTGCAATCCCCAACATCTCCTTGGATGCGCTGGACAAGTCATCTCTCAAGTGCATACGCTCCTCGTCGGTCACGCCGGCCCTGCTCATGAGCAAGTTTAAAGCGTTATAGATATACCTGTTAAAGTTCTCCTCTCTTTCCATTCGAGCAGCTGGGGTGAGTTTGGACGACGTCTCCAAAATCGAGGTGATGTCCATGAGCCCTGTCGGTGCCTCCACCACCTCATTTTGCCCGGGATACTCGGGTAAGCCGCGAGACCTCATATACTGAGTCAGTAGATTGCCTGAGCATGATCTCAGCGACATTAATTGGTCGGCTGGTCATCAGGGAGAAGATGAGACACACTCTAGCACGAGTGCAATCACTGCTGTGCTCTGCAGGCATTAGTCTCGCCTGCACAAAGTTCTGCCAAACCTTGGCAGTGTTGTTGAAGTCTGCACGAACCATGGAGAGATGTATATTACCCTGCTTCCGTAGCCACTTAGCATTCGAATCGACGCCACACAGAGTGTGGCGTATCAGCTCATATTTTGGACTTTGGATCAGGCACTGGAGTCTCCTGGGGTCGGCATTCTCAACCCCCAAATAGTCGCACAAATCTTCCCTGCCCATCGGCACATCCTTTCCTCGGACATGTGAGGTGGAGCTGTGATAATTCCAATTCGCATAAAGCTCTCGTACCATGCTTAGGTTTGCAGGCCCCGGATATTCCAAGAACTTGTCCATCCTTAAGGCTCGCAGTCTGGCAAGCACATCCGGGAATTTCCTCTCTAAGGCTGTGGTATTAATTCCCATCTCAGAGACATATCTTCCCGTTGGCACGAAGTCTCGATGCCAAGCAATAGCAGCATCATCTACCAAATCCAAACGAGGCCTCGGCCTTGATGACACTTGCTGAGACCCCTCGGCAACTTGTTTCCCTTTTGATGGCCTTGAAGAGCTTTCTCCCTGTTTGTGCTTTTTCGTCACCGGCGAGGTGGTGGAGGGTTTTCCAATGCTTTTACCTTTGCTAGTGTTGTCACGAGCCATAGTATCCTGCAACACAAGTAAACATGACTATGAGATAGGTCCAAGACATATGCCTTAGGTTGGCATGCAAGTCGTCAATTGACCCCACACTTAAAACCGAAGGCATAAATACAAGTGTTGCACCTCAAAACTATGGGTACTCAAGACTTCCCCATGCGACACAATAATTATTGATCATGGAAACGTGAATACTCAATAAGGGCAGCTAAAGGCATAAGGTCGGCACCTTTCACAAATTCTAAATTATGCTAAAGTAAGCTAACTTACAAAATTCTACAACATACAACATACAAAAGCAATGGTGTAAGAACATGTTTTGCATCAAAGACACATCCCTCAACTTGTAAAAGCGTCCTGAGGCACCACACACTTAGCCCAAATGCATGCACAAGTGCTTCCGATTACTCAGACTTCACCGGTGCACAAAAATCTTCACTCAGGCATTTTAACAAACACAATATGGGCATGAAGTGTGTTCTTATATTTCAACAATGGTGGAACATGATGGCCCTCCCAATTTCTAACGAAGTAGAGGGAATTCTAGTTTACTACTCCGACTCCACATGAAGCACACAACTTTCGCCCAAATAACACACCACCATAAAAGTGTCAAGATAATTACATGAAGGAGTGGAAAACTATGTGAAACTATGGGGGATTTGTGGTCTTGGGGTTGGGAGTTTGTATACTTACTAATGAAAACCCATAAAAAAATATAGAAGAGAATAGAAGAGAACATACCTGGAGATGGAGAAGATAGAGGATGAAAAATTAAAAAATTTTATGAAGAAGTGGAAGAAGAAAACGCGGCAGCAGGGAAGCGTTTTATATTTTTGATTTTGTTTGTTGTGTGTTTGTATTTGGGTGGGTTTGGGAAAGAATATGGGTGTTAATATTAGTGTAAACGGGTAACTGGGTCTGGTTAAATGGGTATGGGGTTTAGAATAAATAAAAAAAATAATTAAAATAATTTAAAACTTACCTGACCCCTCCCCCCCAGGTGGCGCCTCGCGCCCTCCCTGGCACTGGGGGTCCTAGAACGCACTGCCTGCAGCACCCCAGGCGCTGGCCTGGGCGCTTTTTTCCGAATATATATATATATATATATATATATCCCTATCCCCCGAGCCTTATATATACCCAAATTACATGTCCTACACCATCACTTCTAATATTTCTATACCTATACATCAAGTGCAATACTCTATCTAATCTAAAAGAATAAATTAAGAAGTTAAACTAGGAAAGCGATAAAAAATTGGGTTGCCTCCGAAAAAGCGTCTGATTTAACGTCGCGGCACGACTCAGAGTCTCGCTTACTCATCAGCGAGTACAATCTTGGTCTTCTCACGATTAATCATACCTCCCCAGTAATGCTTAACTCTCTGACCATTCACCAAAAATTTCCGCTCACTATTCAAAGCTTGCAGCTCGATTGCACCATAAGGAGTGACTCTCACTACCTCAAAAGGACCTGACCATCTCGATTTTAGCTTCCCAGGGAATAGCCGTAATCTAGAATTGAATAACACATGTTGGCCTGGATCAAAGTGACGCGGCTTGATATGCTTGTCATGCCATCTTTTTGTCTGTTCTTTATATAACTTGGCATTTTCATAAGAATGCAGCCTGAACTCATTTAACTCATTCAACTGCATAAGCCTTTTCTCGCCCGCTGCCTCAAGGTCCATGTTCAGCTTTTTAATTGCCCAGTATGCCTTGTGCTCCAGTTCAACGGGTAGGTGACATGCTTTTCCATAAACCAGCTTGTAAGGGGACGCTCCAATTGGTGTTTTGTATGTTGTCCTATACGCCCAGAGGGCATCCTCCAACTTTGAACCCCAATCTTTCCTGTTCACACTCATCGTCTTCTCTAATATTTGCTTGATCTCTCTGTTTGACACCTCAGCTTGACCACTTGTCTATGGATGATACACTGTAGCAACTCTGTGGCGAACTCCATATTTGGCTAGAAGGTTTTTCAACAACCGATTGCAAAAATGAGTTCCTTTATCACTGGTTAAAGCCCGTGGAGTCCCAAATCTCAAGAATATGTTCTTTTTCACGAACGCAGCTACCACCGTTGCATCATTCATTGGCAAAGCAATTGCCTCCACCCATTTTGACATGTAGTCAACCGCTAGCAAAATGTATTTATTTCCTCTGGACGGTGGAAACGGCCCTATAAAATCTATCCCCCAAACATCAAAAAGCTCAACTTTTACAATGTTGTTTAGAGGTATCTTATGCTTCCTTGTGATTGTGCCCGTTCTCTGGCATTGGTCACACTGCTTAACGAATGTATGAACATCCTTGAATAAAGTTGGCCAAAAGAGACCGGATTGTAGCACCTTTGCAGCTATTCTATCTCCTCCATGATGGCCTCCATAAGGTGATGCGTGACAATCATGCAATACTAATTCCACCTATTCTTCAGGAATGCATCTCCTCATCAATTGATCATCACATTGCTTGAATAAGTAGGGCTCATCCCAGTAGTAGAAGTTCACGTCATGCAAAAACCTCTTTCTAGCTTCAGTTTTGATTTCAGGAGGAAGTACCCCGCTCACCAGATAATTCACATAATCTGCGTACCATGGGGGAGAGTCATGAGTTATAGCAAAAAGTTGCTCATTAGGGAATACTTCTTTAATTTGGCCATCCTCCTCTACGTGATCGTGATTTTCCAACCGGGATAGATGGTCAGCTACTTGGTTCTCTGTCCCCTTCCGATCTCGTATTTCTACATCAAATTCCTGCAACAATAAAACCAAGCGCATCAATCTAGCTTTAGATTCTTTTTTTGTAAACAAATACCTGATTGCTGCATGATCGGTATGGACTATGACTTTCGTTCCCACCAAGTATGCCCGAAATTTCTCGAAGGCCCACACTACAGCTAACAGCTCCTTCTCCGCGGTGGTGTAATTCAGCTGTGCATCATCAAGAGTCTTGCTTGCATAGTAAATGGAACAAAATACCTTGTCCTTCCTTTGGCCTAGCACTGCCCCAATAGCAAGGTCACTCGCATCACACATAAGTTCAAATGGTAAGGACCAGTCAGGTGCCACAATAATGGGAGCCGTCACCAACTTCTTTTTAAGTTCTTCTAATGCCTTGAGCCAAGCATCATCAAAGTTGAAAGATACATCTTTTTCCAGCAGCCTGCACAAAGGAGTAGTAATTTTAGAATAATCTTTAATAAAGCGCCTATAGAAACCCACATGTCCCAAGAAACTCCGGACACCCTTCATTGAAATAGGGGAGGTAATTTTTCAACCGCTTCCACCTTCGCTTTATCAACTTCAATGCCGGTCCTGGATATTTTGTGACCCAACACGATGCCTTCTTGTACCATAAAATGGCACTTTTCCCAATTGAGCACCAGATTTGTTTCTTCACAACGGGCTAGCACCTTGCTTAAATTCCTCAATCAGTCATTATAAGAAGACCCAAAAATTGAAAAATCATCCATAAACACTTCCACGAATTTTTCCACCATGTCGGTGAAAATCGCCATCATGCATCTCTGGAAAGTGGATGGTGCATTACAAAGTCCAAACGGCATTCGCTTGAAGGCGAAAGTGCCATAAGGACAAGTAATAGTAGTCTTCTCCTGATCCTCTAGGCATATGACAATCTGATTGTATCCTGAGTAGCCAACGAGGAAGCAGTAATAATCATGCCCGGCTAACCTATCTAGCATTTGATCGATGAGTGGGAGTGGGAAGTGGTCCTTGAGAGTTGCCTTGTTGAGCCTTCTATAATCGATGCAGACTCTCCATCCCGTAATAGTGCGAGCGGGGGATTAGCTCATTCTTCTCGTTCTCAACTACAGTCATTCCTCCCTTTTGGGCACACATTGAACTGGTACCCAATTGCTGTCAGAAATAGGGAAAATGATACCTGCATCGAGCAACTTCATTACTTCCTTTTTCACCACCTCTTTCGTGATGGGATTTAATCTTCTTTGCTGCTCCACACTGGGGCGGTGTCTGTCCTCTAGAAAGATTTTATGCATGCAAAATGATGGACTAATACCCTTGATGTCAGCTATAGTCCACCCCATGGCCTTTTTATACTCGCGGAGGACTCTGAGCAATTTTTCTTCTTGAGTGCTGGTCAAGCTGGATGAAACAATCACTGGCAGTGTCTCAGAGTTCCCCAAATAAGCATAGCGTAGATGCGTTGGAAGTGTCTTGAGTTCTAGCCTTGGAGCCTCCTCAATAGATGGATTGGGAAGGGTCAGAGTGGCAGGCCTTTCCAATTCTTCAAATTTTCTGAACCCCTGGACATAGCTGCAGGACATATCCAATACTTGCTCAATTTCTCCCATCATTTTATCTTCATTATTTTCCACATCCCCAATCACTGCTCGTTCAACAGGATCTACAGGGCTCATATAGGGTACTAATGATGTGGAATCACTCTCCACTATAGAGATCATGGATAATTCTTTATAATGGGTTGGCAACCTGAGTGCTTTATAAACATTGAATACCACTTCTTGGTCACCTACTCTCATCGTCATCTTTCCTTCGCAAACATCAATAATAGCTCGGCCCGTGGCTAAGAATGGACGCCCCAAAATAAATGGGACTTCCTGATCGGGCTCGTAGTCCAGGATAATAAAATCAGCAGGGAATATGAAAGAACTCATTTGGACTAATACATCTTCAATCACTCCCTTAGGATGAGCGAGGGAGCGATCAGCCAACTGTAAGATAACTGTTGTTGGGCGTGGATCACCCAACCCCGACTGTCTGAACACTGATAGCGGCATCAAATTTATGCTTGCTCCAAGATCACATAAAGCTTGCCTAACAGTATGTTTCCCAATCGAGATGTGGATAGTGAAACTACCTGGATCCTTCAATTTCTGAGGCAACTTACCTTGAATTCTGGAACTGCACTCCTCAGTGAGTGCCACTGTCTCAAACTCGGTTAGCCTCCTTTTATTTGCCACAATGTCCTTGATGTACTTTGCATATTTAAGTACTTCTTGTAAGATGTCAACCAATGGAATATTAATTGTATCTGCTTCAAGATATCAAGGAACTTTTTATATGCGTCAATATCCCTTAATTTCTGTAATCTTTGAGGTAATGGAGGTGGTGGCCTTGCAACCAATAGTGGGGGTTGCTTAGCCACTGCCTCTCCAGCCGGCTTCTCTGGTTCTTTAGCTTTTTCTGCTGTTGACTCTATAGTGGTTGGCCTCCATTAAAAGTCACCTGTTTCCTCTTTTTAGATTCAACTTCTTCTAGTTGTCTCCTGTTCCTCAACGACACGGTATTAAGGGTCGCCCTAGGATTTGCTTCAGTGTCACTAGGAAGAGCTCCAGCTGGTCTAGTATTTTGAGCCCCGGCAAGCTGTCCCATTTGACGCTCCAAATTTCTCACTGTTGTGGTAAGGGCTTGATATTTGGTCCTGAACTGTTTATTGTCAAGCACCAACTGCTTCAACAAGTCATTTGCATTCTCTTCTACCTGTTGAGGTTGCTTCTGAGGTTGATTGAAATTTCCTTGGTGTCTATAATGATTCTGATTCTGCTGATTTCCACCCCATGAGAAGTTGGGATGATTCCTCCAATTCGGGTTATAAGTGTTCCCATATTGGGCATTCTGATTCATTATCCCCCTGCTCTGCTGTCCCACATAATATATAGATTCTAGATTCGTGGGGCACATGTCACTCATATGGCTGTCACCACATAGTTCGCAGCAAAGAGACATCTGTTGTACCGGTTGCCTCTGTTGTACCTGTTGCATTGTCATTCTGTTCATCTGGTTTGCCAGTTTTGCCATTTCAGCTCTAATGGCCGAGAAGTCATCAAGCTCAATCAACCCGGCTGCCTTCTGTTTAATTGCCTTGCGTGAATCACTATCTCCTTGCCAGTTATGATCATTAGCAGTGAAGTTATTCAGCAAGAGTTGGATTTCGCTATATGGTTTTGCCATGCAACTGCCTCCACAAGCTGAGTCAAGATTCATCTTTGAGGCCTCATCTAACCCATCAACAAAAGTATGTCTGAATACCTCATCGGTCTAACAATGATGCGGGCAATGTCTGAGCAGCTTCTTGTATCTTTCCCAGGCTTGACGAAGTGTTTCTCCATCCCATTGTTCGAACCCAAGAATTTGACTTCTCAATGACTTTGTCTTTTTGGTGGGAAAAAATTTGATTAAGAATTTCCTTGCTAGATCGTCCCAAGAGTGGATTGAATTTGTAGGCTCTTTCTGCAGCCATTCTTTTGCTTCCCCCAACAGTGAAAAGGGGAACAGTGTCAGCCTGACATAATCCTTGGAAACGTTTAGATAATTGTAGGTATCCGTAATTTCCAAGAAATTTTGAATATGCCTCTGCGGATCTTCATGAGATAGACCCACATATTTCCCTGTGAACTGAATCAGCTGTACCAAGTACTGTTTGAGTTCAAAATGCCCAGTGATCTCAGGTTTCACAATAGCCTGAGTCATATTAGCAAGATTGGGCCTTGCAGCTTCTATCACCGCACGCTCTGCATTACCTGCCATCTCTATTGGCTGTGGTTGAACTACAATGTCCAACTCTCTTTCTATTCTAGTTTTAGCTTCGACCTCTCTCCTCACTCTGTGAAGTGTCCGTTCAATTTCAGGATCAAAAGGAAGAAGATTGTTTGCGCTTCTACTCCTCCGCATTCAAGAGAAGAGCCTGTGATAACACAAACAAGGTAAACCGATAACTAAAACTCGAACAAATAAGTAATAAAAGCTTAAGTCGGTAAAGTAGCTGATTTTTAAGTCCCCGGCAACGGCGCCAAAAACTTGTTGCTCCCTAATGCACACGCAAGTATTCGTGGTCGACAAGTAATATAGGATTTTGAGTCCAGATATCGTACCCGCAGGGACTTATATTAACTACTTACTAACACACTAATATTGTTATTCAATCAAGTAAAATTCAAGTTCAATAGTTGATTATGCTAAACTACAATTCTAAGTTATAACTAAATTATCAAATAACTAATTGATAGTTATTTAATCAATAAAGACAAGCATTCCAGGGTTGTGATTAATTTACCAATCTTATTGTGTTCAATTTAACTCTCCCTTTCATATAATTCACTCATGGTTGCTAATTAATCGATAAACGTTCTCATAGCCTTCTCCCGAAGTACTACTCGCCTATTCTCAATAGATTAACGCCTATATTCCTATGAAATTAACCTATTAAGAGCGTAATAAGATCACGATATTTAATCAAGCACGGTGATTAGGTATATTCCTATCCTAACCACGAATCCGCTCCCCCTAAGGGTTAAGATCATGCTCTCTTCAACTCTTCTCTAATCTAAACACGGCTTCCCCAAGCATAGCATAGATAGTAGATGGAACCTAACTGCTGGCCAGACAATTAAGCAATTAAACACAGAATTGAAGAAACAACCATATATTAGTGAATTATAATCCAGGTAAAGTTAATATTAAACAACAATATTCATGGCTTATCACAACCCCAGAACAATGGGTGTTTAGCCTAAGGGTGTATTATGGTCCGGGCCTAGGCCCTAGTGGTGCAAAAGCCCACCGCGGGCCGGTCCGGACCAAGAAGCTCATGAGCCCGGGACCGCCAGGCGGGCCTGGACCGGGCCCAACGGCTATAATTCAAAAAAAAAAAATTTAAAATGGCCAACGGCCAGATTTTTAATTTTTGGTCGTTTGAAGTTTAAAAAAATAGCCATTTGACCCCCAAACTTTATTTTAACCCCAAACTTTTAATAAATACACTTTTTACCTATTCTCAACTATAAATACCCCCTCATTCTTTAATTTTTACTTACAAATTCATCAATCTCTCTCTAATTTTCTTCCATAATTGCTTACTTTGTTATTGCAATTTCGTGAAAAATTTTGAAGTTGGTGAATTGAAGTATTTAAGTCTTCAAGTCTTCAACGATATTCAATTTTCAAGAAGTTGTTCGTCATTTCGATAAACTCGTTCCAACTCTTTAAGTTTTAATATTATTGTTCTGTTTGTTTTATTTAGTATAATTATAATTAATATGGATTTTTCTTTGAAAAAAATATTTGGTGGTAAGGGTAAGGGAAAATCTAAAATTGGTGAATCTAGTCGCCAAGCTACTACTCCTCCCCTTGTTATCCGTCCTCCTCCACCTGTTATTCTTGATAGTGATAACCTTTGTTTTCAATTTTTCGATAGTTAATTTTGCCATGATGTTGCACCGGGTCAACAATTAGATGAAGAAATTATGAACGCTCTTTATCCTAATCAAACTATATTTGAAAATGATGCGGAAAATGATGATTTAGGTGAAACACAGCCGGATTTAGATGATACACCTACTAGTCATGTTAATAACCCAACTGATGCCCCGCCTGACCCTCATGTAGTAACCCCTACATTTAATAGAAGACCTGCTAAACGGCCCGAAACATCTCTTGTTTGGTACTTTTTTACTCAACTAAGAGAAGAAAATAAGGCTAAGTGTAAAACTTGTGGGTCTTTGATGGCTCATAAATTTACTGGCAACCATAGCGGTACGGGTAGTTTGACTAGGCACATATTGAAACACCCTAGAGATAAAGCTAGATATTTACAAATGAAAGCTGCGGAAGAGGGGACAAGTGTAGATACTATGGTTCACCCTAGTACAGGTTCAAATCTAGTTCAACCGGGAATTAGCACTGTTACCGGTGGAATTTTATATTACGATCCAAATAAGGATCGTGAAGAATTAGCAAAAATGGTAACTGTTATGTGCTTACCATATAGTTTTCCTTCTAACCCCCATTTTGTGTAATATATTAGAAAAGTTTATAATCCTACTTATAAAGGATGGCCTCGTGCAACCGTAAAGGCCGATATTTATAAATATAAACACGAATATGAATAATATTTGCGCTATTTATTTACTCATATAGATTGTCGCATTGCTATTACTACTGATATAGGTAGAAGTGCCAATAACTGTGATTATCTAACCGTTACAAGTCATTGGATAGATGAGGACTGGATAATGCAAAAGCGCATTATTGCCTATAGAATAATCAATTCACGCCACACAGGTAAGTTTATTGCTAACACAGTAGCAGATATTTGTAGATATTTTTGTATTAGAGATAAAATAATGTCTGTTTCAATGGATAATGCTTCTAGTAACACTAATGCAATTGGCTTGCTTACAAGTACATTAAATCCTGCATTTAGTAATATTTTTCATGTTAGATGTATTTATCATATTTACCATTTAATTGTTGGTGATGGTATGAAAATGTTAAATATAGAAATTGAAAAGGTAAAAATGGCTCTTAATTGGCTTTTTTATTCAAACCGTAGAAGTAGACTTAGAGAATATTTTAAAAAATATGATGTATTTGGCCTTAGGGAAAGAAAGGTTCCTAAACCTTGTCCGACTAGATGGAATTACATGTATGAAAGTCTAGTTGTCGCCTATGAATATAGAAACCCAATTAGCGCAACCTATAATGCTCGTGTAGGTGATGGTAATAATGATGATGACGAGCACCTTACTAATCAAGACTGGACTAAAGTTAAAATGCTTGTAGATTTTTTAGAACAATTTCATGTTGCAACAAATGAATTATCTGGGCAGTACTATCCTGCTATTTCTAATTGTTTAGTTTATATTGCTGCACTTGCAGATTTATTTTCTCAATTTTCAGAGGGTGGGATAATTTATGAGCATGCTATTAATTCTATGAAAGATAAGTTTAAAAAGTTTTTTTTTCCTATCCCCCCTATTTTTGGTGTTGCTGCACTGTTAAACCCTACAATGAAATTAGGAGGTCCACACTTTTGGTATTCTAAAATTTATAACTCTTTATCACTTTCACCTGAGGAATTTGCTACACTTGGAGATGCAAAAGCCTCAATTAAAATAAATGCACAAACAATTTATAATGCCTATCAAACTGCCTTAGATCATGCTAGACCCAATATTCCAACTCCTACTTCATCTACTTCACGATCATCTAAAAGAACTGCAAGCTTAAAAGCCCTCAGTGCTTGGATGGAGTTCAGGGGTTCTCAAGGTGAGAATATTGGTGATAGTTCACAACTAAATGAGCTTCAAGTGTATTTGTCGCAGGGACATGAATCAGAGAATCCCGACGGCTCCTTCGATGTTTTGGAATGGTGGAAGGACAAACAAAAACACTATCCGGTTCGTTCAAGGATGGCTCGAGATATTTTAAGCGTTCAAGCTTCAACAGTGGCATCAGAGAGCGCTTTCAGTCAAGCGAGACTTCAAATCGGTGATCATAGAGCGTCTATGAGGGAGAGCTTGGAAAAATCAGTATTCTTCAGAGATTGGATCCGTTTGGAAAGAAGAAATTTTGGACTTGCAGAATCACAACCGGAGATAGACGAAGCTTATAAAGAAATGCTAGCGGAACTTGCGCAGGATGCTGCTTCGCCCGGAATCGGTGATGAACAAGCTTCTTTTCCATCACCACCAACGGAAATTCCTCCGGACCTTGAAGGATTTATGATATTTGTTAGAGATAATACATAGACTAATATGTAACTTGTATTTTGGCACATCTTCCTTAGTTTTTTTCCTTTTAATGGTAGTATTAGTACCTTGTTGTACTCATTCCATTGGGGGGAGGAAGACTAAGAAAGATATTGACATTTTTCATTAATGCCGTAATAATAAAAATTATAAGACATCTCTTGAATATTTCTTTGCAATTTATTTTGTGTTTAAATATGATATAGTATATATATACATATACATATACATATATATATACATATATGTGTGTGTGTGTGTGTGTGTGTATATATATACATATACATATATATACATATACATGTATATATATATATACATATATAAATCTAATACATATAAACTATATATATATTGCCTTATATATATGTATATATATATGTATATATGTATGTATACACTTTCCCTTTTTACCTATCCCTCTTTCCTCAATTATTTCACATTCAATCCTTATATATAGTTTAAAACTATATATAAGGATTGAATGTGAAATAATGGAGGAAAGAGGGA
>MCJB01047955.1:0-56226 GCA_002018475.1 Nicotiana obtusifolia | reverse complement strand
GACCATCTTTCCGAAAAATGTTCTATAATATTAATAACTAAAGAATACACTATATTTTGCACATTCTGGCCATTTTCTACTTTAACAGCTCCTAAAATATCAGCTCTTTGACTAATAGTCAAATAATTATCCCACCAGCCTTTCAATTGGCCAGTAAATCCAGCTATAATCATATTAGCTATAGCTTTTTCAGAATTATTATTCACCTTGCATATTGTGCTATACATAAGCATCCTATGCACTTGAATATAAATCTGTCTATCTGTAAAACCATCTATGTTCCATTCATAGATTTCTTTACCACTATAACTCTGTGAGAAATAATTGTGCTCAGGTTCCTCTAATAAGACATCCTGAGGGGTAGGTCTATGATAATAGTACATTCTTTGTACTGGTTTTCTAGCAAACTTCTCTGAAATTTTATTAATCTCATCAGAAAGTTTTTCTTTTCTTTCCTCATCAGAAAGATTTTCTAAATTTAAAGGACTAATTTTAAATCCTTCAAATTTCTTATTAAGAAGTTTCTCCAAGTCATCAAGACTTTTCAATTTAAAGTCTTTGACTTCTGGAGGTGGTTGGATACTGGCAGTTGCTATTTTCTCCTTACCTTTTATGGTATCCTTGCTACTAATTTTTTGGACTTCTGCTATAAGCTTGTCCAATCTATCACTGATACAAGATACTTGTTCACCCAAAATACTCACATAGATATTTGTGTAATTATTCTGAGTCAACATTGTATTTAAATTTCTAGCAGTAATAGTGCCTGTATTATCATCAAATAACTTAGAAAAAGCAGTATAATAAATAACCTTATCTTTTTCTCCCATTTGGAAAGATGTTTGAGGTGGGAAAACAGATTTCGTAATTTCACCATTACTAAGCTTATAATCTCGTTCTAACATGGAAATATAACCATCAACATATTTAGACATAAACCAAGGCACAAAAGCTATAAGTTTGTTATGTCTACTGATATCATTATAAAAATCCTCTTGGAAAAACTTTATTAGTTTTTCATTAAAATTGTCAAAAAACAAATTTCTAAAGAGTTCCCATTTGGGTTTTTTGAATTCTGCCTGTATTAATTTTCTTGCCGATGATCCCGAACTAAAATCTATTTGGTCACTATCCATGTAAACCATTTGAAAAATCCATTTCCGATTCGGTTGGGTATGGAATAGCACTGGCGATATTATCTGTGCTAATTTTTATAATATCAATTCTATCCCTAATCTGTGAATTAGATTCTCTTGAAGGAAAATCTACTTTATAATCAACAGGAGAAATATAAGAAGAATTAAATCTAGTTAATCTAGATGAATAGCTGATATTATCAGTCTGATCTGGTTCATTGAACCTGATCTTAACAGTCCCATCAGAAGTTTGTTCGACTTCTGTTATTTCACTGTTAACATTATTTCGAGAAGCTATTGCCTCCTCAATGACCCATTCATTGGGAAAATCTGTTTCATCCCACTTAATAGGTCTTCTAGTAATCACTTTAGATTTATCAAAATTGGTTTCTATCAAAATAGTTTCATTTTTGAAATCCATAATTTTGCACATAGGATTCAAAGTATATAAGGGTTTATAATAAATTATGTAACAAATACATATAACTTCAGTACCAGGCAAATAATCATAACCATGGAGTTTAATGCTTAATATTAAAGCATTCAAAGAGTTTTCATCACTCAAAGAAATCTGCAAATTAGGATAAGCATTAAAATAAACAGGGCCATAGGCCAAACTGGTTTATACTGTCCCTATTAGGGATTTCTTCCTGTTTTAGTTTCTACCGTCTCTGAGAGCTGCTATAAAGCTTTCAGGTAAGCCTCTTAAAGTAAGTGGCTTAAAGGCAACTTGTATTAAACCAATATGTAAAAATCTATAAGTATCCCTATAAGGGGCTAAATCATTTTCAGATAATAATCTGAACGTGGCATGGTCACTATCTACAGTAATAGTCTCTTCTGTAGTTTTAACTACTTGTTTTAACCCTAATTTTTCAAAAGTACCTAACTGGTATATAACCTTAGGTTGAATTCTAGGAATAGTCCATTTATTAAGAAGATCTAATTGTTGAGGCAACTCATATTCCTCTTTTCTACTGTATATAAATAAATATTTATATATATACATATACTATAATACATACTGACTTATTTATTTTTATATATATAAATATATTTATATATATACCTAAACTGTATTCGATATATATAGAGTATAATATAAGTGTATATGTATACTAAGTGTTATTTATTTATATATATACATATACTATATTATATATTGATTTATTTATTTATATGTATATATATATATGTATATATATATATATATATATATTTATAAATACATATATAATACACAGCACAGACTAAAGCGACCAACGTTGGTCGCAATTTTGATTTTAATTTTTTTTAATTAAGCGACCAACGCTGGTCGCTAACGTTGGTCGCTTTTTCTAATTACAGAAACAAAAACGGGCAGTCACTTTATTTCGCCCAAATTTCCCAAAATCCCCTAATTTCAAACCCTAAAACGCTGCTGCTCCCCCGCACCCCGCGACACCCACGTCCGCTGCTGCTCGTCGCCGTCGTCGCCGCCGGTGCCTGTGCCCGCCGCTGCTCCGCTGCTGCCACTGCTCAACCGCCTCTCTCTCTCCTTCTCCATACACAAAAAATCAAGGTTAGAGATATTCCTTGAATTTTTTTCTTTTACTATGTTTTACTTGAGTTTGGTGATTCAATTTCATTATGTTTTCTGCTATTATTCACGTTTTTTTCAGTTTCTGTTTATGCTAAAACTGATATTTGAAAATCAGTTTCTTATGAATTTGGATATTAAAACTAATATAGTCTTACTTTAATTCTTAACTCTTTTAAAATAATAACTTGGTTTATGTACACTAAATATATGTCAGTAAGTATTTTCTGGATTCTTAATGGAACAATTTTATTTATTATATGTTTACATATAAATTTAAAACTGTATATAATAGTATACATAGAGAGAGAGCAACGTATTAATGCGTGTGTTAAACACAAATGATGAAGATACATTTGCTCTTGATTCAATTTGACGACAGTAGTTGCCTAGCATGCTAATCAAAGAACTTACAACTTAATTAGAAAAATATTGGAATATGAATTAACTAAATTAATTTCCTCTTGTTATATTTGTATAGATGGAACATCGTACTTGGATGTACAATAGGAATTATCCTAATCGACGGGGATTGAGGGAGGATTTTGTAGAAGGGGTGGATGACTTTATTAGACATGCAATGTCACTTCCACCATACCTAATTGAAGGAGTAATTAGGTGCCCTTGTGTTAAGTGCGACTGTATGAAGTTTGGAAAACCGGATGAAGTTAAGGTTCATCTTTATAGAAAGGGGTGTATACAAAATTACTTTGTGTGGACTAATCATGGAGAGATCGATGGTAGAGATGTGATATTTCATAATCTAGTTGTGGGTGAAAGTAGTAGGTCGGTGGATAATACAAATAGGGATTTCGGAATTCGTCATATGGTTTCGGATGCTTTTGGGATGCACTTTGGGGGTGATTCTAATGAAAATATTGAACAAACTCCTAATGATGAGGCAAAATATTTTTTTGAACAATTAGAGGAAGCTAGTCGTCCACTACGCAACAAAAGTCCGCACTCTAAGTTGTCTGTTGCAGTTAGATTACTAAGTATGAAATCTGACTGGAATATTTCTCAAGGAGCTATGGACTCTTTCATCGACCTTATGCGTGAACTAGTTGACCGTGATGTCGACTTACCTGTTGATTTCTATAAGGCAAAGAGATTGGTTTCTAAGTTAGGACTTTCGTCAATGAGAATTGATTGTTGCATGTTATACTATAAAGATGATGCAGGTCTGGACAGTTGTAAATTCTGCGGAAAGCCTCGTTTCAAGAGGCTTTCCAGCGGGAAGTCGCTATCAAGTCGATGCATTATTTACCTCTTATACCTAGGTTAAAGAGGTTATATGCGTCGATGAGCTCTGCTCCTCATATGAGATGGCACTTTGAAAATAGAAGACCACCCGGTGTTATGTGTCATCCTTCTGATGGAGAAGCTTGGAAACACTTTGATAGGACGTATCCGGATTATGCTAGTGAACCGAGGAATGTTCGGTTGGGTTTGTGAGCTGATGGCTTCACCCCATTTTCTGTTTCTGCAACACCTTATTCATGTTGGCCTGTCTTTGTTACACCATATAATCTACCACCAGAGTTGTGCATGACTAGTCCATACATATTCTTGAACTGTATTATCCCTGGTCCACGTAATCCAAAAAGCTTAATTGATGTATATTTGCAACCACTTATTGATGAGCTAAAACAATTGTGGTATGATGGTGTTGAAACATATGACATATCAACCAAACAGAACTTCAATTTGTGTGCCAATTTAATGTAGACAATTAATGATTTTCCTACGTATGGAATGTTGTCTGGGTGGATGACTGCTGGGAAGCTAGCTTGTCCATACTGCATGGAAAATAGTAAAGCGTTCACTTTGAAATATGGCCGAAAGCAATCATGGTTTGATTGTCATCGTCAGTTCTTGCCTCCTGATCATGAGTTTAGAAGGATGAAAAATGCATTCAGAAAGAATAAAATTGAATGTGATTTTCCACCTCCGATACTTTCAGGAGAGGAAATTTGGGAGAGGGTCCAGAGCTTCAGTAAAGTTACTGAAGCTCCACCTTATAGATTTCCAAGATACGGTGTTACTCACAATTGGGTGAAAAGGAGTATATTTTGGGATTTGCCTTATTGGAAGGATAATCTTCTCCAACACAACCTTGATGTCATGCACATTTAGAAGAACTATTTTGATAATCTGTTCAACACAGTGATGGATGTTAAAGGTAAGACCAAGGACAACGCAAGGGCTAGATTGGACTTGCAAGAATATTNACTAGGGTCACAGCCACTGGGGTTGCTGCCACTCGGGTCGCAGCCACTTGGGTCGCAGCAATCAGTGACATGTCCCATTGTGGCCCATACAGCTGCGTCGCAGGGCTCGCAGCCATCTTCATCGGGGACTCCATCTATTACAGGCATTCGCCTGCGGGATTCTACCTCTGACCCCCTACACCTTCCACATATGCCCCTGATGCACATCGTTCGGACGGTGATGGTGATGATGACGAGGAGGTGCATCGTGACCAGTATGGCAGGATCATTATCGTCCCTGAGGGTGACGGGTAAGGGTTATTTGTTATTTTTAACGTTTATTGTTTTGTACGGTTTTACTAAGATATTTATGTGTCTTTTTTTTGTATTACATTAAAGGTTTATCCCTAGTAATGTTACTACGAGGATAATCACCCAGGCCACTAGAAAGCTATATGATGGCCCTTATGCGACTTGGAGTGATTTTCCATTCTCGCTTAAGGAGGCAATTTTCAATGAATTCAAGGTATAAATGTTCTTTTAAGCAGTACAATTATTTATATTTATGATATTTCCATCTAAATACTTAACTTCTAAAATACAGAGCAAGTGTGTATGGGAACACCGCTATAGTGCGGATGTAGCTGCTAACTTCCATCTCAAGGCTCGCAAGCGATTGTCACATTGCTTTTCCAACGCTAGAAGGTCGAACCAGAAGCCCTCCTGGTTGCTTGATCGTCTATGGGATGATCTGCAAAGGCAATGGCTAACCGCAGATTTCTTAAAGAAGAGCGAGCAAGGAAAGAACTCTCGTGCTTCGGAGAAGGGAGGCTCTCTGCACACTGGAGGTGCGATCAGCCTCGGTTCAATAAAGAGGAAAATGGTACGTAATTGCTTAATTTAATTTTAATTTTCAACGTCTAATCTGTTTATTAACTAAAATTTATGACTTTTCAGGAGAAGAAGTTGGGCCGTCCGATGAGGCAAGATGAGTTATTCAAGGAAACTCATATTGTCAAGAAGAAGAAAGATTCAAATGAAGAAAGGTGGGTCGAGGACCGAGCCTCGGCTGTACATGTAAGTTTTTAATTTTCATTAAGTACTTTGATTTAGTTTTATATAACTTCTGAATACTAATTCAATGTAATTTTTCTTATAGAGTCGTTTCACAGTTGAGGTTGAAGAATTTGTACGCAGCCAGCCACCATCTTCATCGGGTGACCTAATCCAACCGTCGGACGAGGATGCTAAAAGACTATGGACGCAGGCTGCTGGCGGTCCAAAAGGGGGAAGGTAAACGAGTTTCCCGCTAAGAAATTCCACCGCTATAAGTGTGGAATGCAAGGAATAGGCACTTCCACGCAAGCGGAGCAACTTGATGGGGAGTGCCTCTCCTCTATGCGGGAGAATTTGGCAAAGCTCACAGCCGAGCTAGAAGCCGCCAAGGAAAGAGAGAGGGTTAGAGAAGAAAGATAGAGGGTTAGAGATGCTCAGTATGTTACCATACAAGAGCAGCTCAAATCTCTCTTGGTTTCTGGCGCTTTTCCGATTCCCCGGTCTCGTGAATCATCGCCAGATGGTCACCCTCCCCCTGCTACTTCCTCCCGTCATCCCCGTTATCATCCCTCCAGTCCTACACAACAACACCCTTATCCACAACATCTTAGTGATGACACTTCATCGGACGATGACACTCGTGATGTAGACATTAATAAACGTTGAATTGTAATAATATTTAACTAATGTATAAGTTCTATTGAGCTTTATACTTTATTATTCTTTAATGTTGTTGTTGTTGTTGTTGTTTAATGCTGCTGTTGTTTATTGTTGTTGTTGTCGTTGTTGTTTATTGTTGTTGTTGTTGTCGTTGTTGTTGTCGTTGTTGTTGTTTGTTGTTGTTGTCGTTGTTCTTGTTGTTTATGGCATAAAATGCCTATTTAGGATTTTGGTAAGCTGGCAGGTGGTGTAGCTGCCAAAACAGGCTATTTCTGAAAAAATGTACCAAAATAAGCGACCAACGTCGGTCTCAAGTTGGTCGCTATTTACTGGAAAAAAAAAAATCTGCAAATTAGCGACCAACGTTGGTCGCTACTTGGTCGCTAATCTTTAAAAAAAAAATTTAATTTTCTGATTAGCGACCAAGGTTGGTCGCTATATTACCCAGATTTTTAAAATTTGGGAGTATAGCGATCAACGTTGGTCGCTAATTAGAAAATAAAAAAAAAATATTAGTAGTTAGCGACCAACGTTGGTCGCAAATCTTAAATTAAATTTTCTGTTCTGCAGATTTGCGACCAACGTTGGTCGCATATGTAAAATTTTAAAAAAAAATTAATTACTTTAGCGACCAACGTCGGTCGCAATATCCCAGATTATATTAATTAAGAAAAAATATAGTGACCCGCGTTGGTCGCTAATTTGCGACCAAAGTCGGTCTCTACATGTTTTTCCGGAATGTTTGGTCCTTTTGTGATAGAGACCAAAGTTGGTCGCAATTTGTTTGTGACCACCTGAATACTGACCAGGCCGGTTCGGTCGCTTTTGGTCAAATTGAGACCAACGTTGGTCGCTTTTATCGGTCGGTTTTGACCTGTTTTCTAGTAGTGACAAAGCTGTGTTTTGCATAATCAGCATTTGGTTCAATTAAGCTTGATATGGATTATGTTACAAGGTAAACTGTGAAACTTTTAAAGAAAGTCAGGAGATCCATATAGCCCTAAACTAAAGCCAAAAGGAGATCATTGGAGAATTTGCAAGATCATATATATCTAGAGATCAAGAAATGCCATGAAAAAATGCTTAATGGCCAAGAGAGTTTGTTCTGTAGAATGGAGCTTTAAATATATCTTCCGATCTCCATTTCAGCTTCATCACATCGAAGAGGCAAAATTGTTCCCTTTTCCATGGAATTTCTCTGGATAAAAAACTGCAGCTTAGTAAGGAAATTTGTTGGTTTAAAGGTATTGAGTTTGTATTCTCTCTCGGTTCTGTTCCCACCACAGCTTTGCATGCACCTCCCCAAACTTCTCTCGGCTGTGTGAATGAAGAAAATATCATTTGCTGAGCATGTCAAAAAGCATGCCGAAATAATCAAACTAACAAGAGAGTTGAGATTTTCACATACCTGAATCTAACACGGCGTAGCTCTCTAGTGCCATCAACTAGTTGTCTGATGGTTATATAGACCCCAGGCTCATCTTGTTCTACCCATTCTGACTCCATTTCACTAGCATTACTAACGGAAAGTGAAGCTTCATCTCTAGAGTCAGTGGTTGTCCTTGACGCGTCCATATATGACATGTCACCCTTGGGGTAACCAGCTGCATACGCAGTAGTTGATCCTGTTGGTTTACGGTAATTGCTTGGAGTCCATTCCTTGTTTGTTGCAGGAGTCATCATAGGGCTCTCCATTGCAGATCCAAGCCTCGAATAATTGGAATCTCTCTGCAGAAAAACATATCAATATCTCTCTCCAATTCTATTATTTACTTTATATTAAGTTGTAGTAAAAATGTATGTATATATCCAGTAAGCAGCAAGTATTAGATTATTGAACATTTCAAATATGACTACCAGTAGACAAGCAGTGGAAGTATTTCTCCAACATAGATGCTATTGGATATCAAATTATCAATCTCTTTAAGTTATTAAGATAACTTTTCTTCAGGTTATCTAATTTTTGATATGGAACTTGATGATTACAGTCTTCTGAATCAAATAATTTTAGCGCTGTCATTGATTTGTAGGCCACAAAAGTATAACATCTTTTTTTTTTGTGTGTGGAAAATAAATAGTATTGACTTGAGCTGGCTATTTATTTTGAACAGGGTGACTAGCTAATGAATATTTAATGGAAACTGCGCAGCTAACACACATATAGAAGCTGCCCTCCAACCAGGAAATCCTGGCCCTGCTATTCTATATAAGGATAAAAAGCACCTTACACTGGAAATCAAATGGATACACATCGGTGATAAAATTAGTGTATCGGTAAATTTAGCAGTTCATCTATATAATTGAGTTAATTTTCATGTATGATAATAAAGAAAATGGACATCAAGGCTGTACGAAGACAAATCAACTGAAAGTGACTTACTCCATCCTCAGACCGTCCAGGCGTGTTAAGAGCTTGTTTGTTGAATCTCTGAACATTATAAAGCTCCATAATTCGGTCATAATTCTCACCCCACCATCTTTGAGCTTGCCATTTGTTGAACATGTCCCTACTGATTAGACCAATGATATTAATGTCAGTAAAATCAAATGTTGTTTCAATAAGGATTTGAATAATACCTGTTATTCCACTAAGGAAATGAATAAACAGACTACACAGCTTATCGGGCCAGTTAGAAAGCTACAGAACATGGATGCCTTCAATTCAATAGGTCATAAATTTAATAAGAAGGGCATAGCTAGTAAAATACTTCTGTTTCTGATAAGTCACAGTGAGATAAATATTTGAGGACAACAGTACTAAACAAGTGAGATGGTTGAGCAGACAAAACTGGAACAAAGAAAAGGAGAAGTCAATAAGTCTTCATTTCATAAATGAAAAGGACTCAACATTAGTCTAGGACAAGCATAATTCATATATAACCAAAACAGTTTAAAGAAGCTTTCATTACCAAAGAGGTTGTTTCTTAACTAAAAGTTTACAAACAAGAAGTTGGCACAATCAAAATTCCCATAATTTAGAGCCCGTTTGGACATAAGAAAATTTCACTTTTTTTCAAAAAAATTTCACTTTTATCCGAAATCAGTGTTTGGCCATAAATTTTTAATTTTCTGCTCGAAGATGGATTATTGAATTTTTTGAAAATTTGAAAAACTCCAAAAAATCTTTTTTTCAAAATTTTCAGTCAGTCACTCACACAACTTCAAAAACAATCTAAAACTATATTCATGTCCAAACACAACTCCTAGTTTTTAAATACCATTTTCACTTGAAAAACTTTTTTCCGGAATTTTATAATTCTTATGTCCAGACGCTCACTTAGTTTCTAGATAGAAATGAAAGGAGATTTTTGAAAGATACCTAAAGCGGATTCGTTTAAGATCATTTCCAGCATTAGGGAGAGAAACAAACGTGATCTGAACACCAGGCTCCACCTGCGCTGTCCACTCTTTTTGCTCATCATTTTCCACAACCACGTCACCAGACTGAGAAATAGATTCAACACCACCACCTCCACTGAATCCTCTAGCAAATCTTGGATCAGGTCTAGGAGTCCTTAGATTTCCAGTACTTGTAAAATCCCAAGCTGGAGTAGAACTAGAACTTGCTGGTTGATATGGATATGGATATGGAACTCCCTCTGATATTGTATCAAAATCAGGATGTGGTCTATGCCCTTTCCTGTAACTACTTGGTGTAGTTGACTTGCATTTATAAGCTCCTGAGACCTTTAAAGCAATATCCTTGATCTGTAAATGTTTAAGATCGCAAGAATTCAGGAAGATGGATTCTTGATTAGAAGATGAAATGTAGTATAAGTTAAACAGTAAATGTTGGTTTAACATTACAATGACAAATTAAAATTCCAGTTGATTTTAAACTACAGGAAGTCAACCAATTGTGGTTTCCATTTGAACAGTAACTACTGCAAGATCAGCAAGCAAACCAATATGTGTCATTTGTCTTGTAGTATGAACCAAAGAACAGTGAAGGCAGATTGTCCAAAAGCTAAATTATATTTTATAGGTCCAAAAGCAAAAATTACTGTTTGAAAGTCACTTACTTTCACAAGTTAACTTTGTGGGGTACTACTGATCAATTCAACAGTTGAACTTGTGAAGGATTGAGTAAGTTGGAGCTGGACTACAGTGAATGGACAAGATATCAATGGTTGGTCATGTCAAAGATATAACTTAGACAAGTCTTTGCCAGACATGGGACTCGTCTTTTCTGAGAATCTGCGCTAGTTTACATGTTAGACTGTTCTTTTTTATTGGGTTTGCAAATTCTAAGTAGACCAAAACAAATTCACTCCCACCTAAGCTGAAACTATGGTTACCTTGTTCAATGGAAATCCACCTTTGAGATGTTCACACTGGTATAGCCTACGTTTAACATATCTAAGAAACAAATTCCATCATTAAAGATATACTATGTTGTGTCATCTTAGGCATAGGCGAATTTTTTGGATTAAAAAATCAGTAAGTTCAGAGCAAGTGTGAAAGATGTATGTATATATTTGACAAAAAAGAAATTGTATACGTATACGTAGTTCGAACCTAAACTAATGTGTTCAGCTGACTGTGCAAAATTTGCCTGTGTGTGCGCATCTTTTCAAGATATGTGAAGAAGTTTGAATACAATTCCTATCAGATCAGATGGTTGACATTTTGGTATACTCCCTCTTATATGTAATACAGATTAATAGCATGTTTGGCAAGCTTCTAAAATCTACTTATTTTGAGAAATATTTTTTTCAAAGGTGCTATTTAAAAAAGTACTTTTGATGAGAATCATTTTGTGTTTGGCTAATTAAATTGAAAAGCACTTTTGAGCAATAATGAGTATTTGGCCAAATTTTTGAAAACTGCTTCTAAGTGTGTTTTTTTCAAAAGTGCTTGTCAGAAAAGTGTTTTTGAAGAGAAGTTACATTTTTTTTGCTTTTCAAAATCTGCTTCTGCTTCTCCTAAAAAGCACTTTTTTTTTTCCTTCTAAAAGCTTGGCCAAATATCTCAATTTTTGGCCAAAAGTACTTTTGGCGAAAAAAAGCTTGACCAATCAGACTTCAAAATTTCCTAAGCTCCTTAGTGGTCCAGTTGGTCAGCCTAACCAACTTATAATATTGTTGGATGAAAATGAATAAGATTAGAAAAATCTATTATAATTGGAAGATGATGAAAGAACGAAGAGGACCACTAATGAAAGCAAACTAAAGCAGGAACATTATGGGACCAAGAATTTAGACACATGATCCAAGAAATAACGTGAACATGACCCAATCTACATGTTCACCTATACTCTCTTCATGCTTATAAGCATAAAGGGGCGGGGTCAATAAATTAGAAGTCATATTATAGATACCACAGTGACCACAAAATAGAAGACTTATTTAAAATCTTTTGTTTTATAGGCACATTCTATGGTCCTCTCCTACACCCCCCGCGTGCCTAAACAAAATGTTCATTTCATGTTCTCTCCTAATCCAATGTCCAAATATAGCCCAAATCCAGCTCGGAAATGTGGGCCCAAAAGGTTCAATTGTGGTTCCCACTAAAGAGATACTCATTGGCTAAAGCGACACTTCTCGTACTAAGAGTCGGTCAGCTTTGGGCAAAGAAGAGAAAAAGAAAGTAAACAAAACCAGAAAAATACTACTAGTATCCTTTCAATTTCCAAATGCTTTGACATTTTTTTGAAATCATTTTATTTTTATTTAGTTTCTATAATCTTTTAGAATTTGTAGCCCCAAGAATGCTTGAGCTAGAATTTAGAAAAGCTTATGCTACATTAGGTCCAAAACTTTTACTAGGATAACTAGTGTGTAACACTAGTTAAAACAAGTAATGCAACTATAAGGCCCATTCAAGTGAATATCGAGCCCGTGCAAAGGTTTTGGTCAAGCTATGTCAGTCCACCAAATAATGGTACTCAACTATATACCTCCAATCGTATCTTTGAAATCACACACACTAATAATCCATTCTTCTACTCCAAAGCAGGAGCTATAGTACCGGGAGCGGATTCGGCCGAATGTAGTAGATTTCATTCAAATTTTATATTTGTCTTTTAAATCTATTGAATATATATAAACTATTAATTTAAAATTCAAATAACTTAAAATGATTAGAATTTCGAACCCATAACATTAAAATTCTAGCTTCGACTCTGCTCCAAAGGACATCCTTAATAAATAATCAAATATGATATTCGGGGTAGGGGTCAAATTGGTACGTTTTCCTACATCTCCTCCTCTTGTTAAATCTTAAACTTTAAACTCTGCATAACATCTTTTAATCAAATTAAATTTTAATAAAGTTGTAAAAGGATAGGTTGTAAGAGAGGACCTGCGCCGTGAGGCTTTTGACGGAGTCTTTAGTATTGGAAGTAGGACGGGGTCCCTCTTCACCTCCATCATCGTCTATCTTTTGCTTACACGTGATACACGTCAACATCTTCTCCTTCTGCTCTCTCTTTGCCCTTTTCTTTTCTTCTCTTTACAGTACCTACAATTTCAAACATACAATAAATAAACCAAAAATAAAAATGCGCACAACAATATTACTCTTATTTATCAAGTAGTTTAATATACACTTTGTTATTTTGCTCTGAAGTATCATGATACCTTGTAAATATTGATTTCTCTAGGTTAATATCTTAAAATTATTTCAAGCGGCTTGAAATGAATGAAAATGTTATAGATATAAATTATTTTCAAGGAACAGCTATCTTGACAAACAAATGTTTTTTTAGAGAAATAAATGGGATATCCACCACACAGAGATTATTTAGGGAAACAATCTTCCTTTTCATTTCACATAATATCTTTTCCAAAATAAGCCTAACGCAAGATTATAGAATCTTTTTTAAAGCACCCAAGACAAAGTAAATAATACTTGGACCCCTTATTTTGGAAAAAAAAATGTTCAACCTTAATTTGAACAAAAAAATAGAAAATGCTGACGCAAATCTTGAAAATGTGAAGGTTTATGGATAAATACCTGGCTGTTATATCAAAATAACTTGATTAGAATAATGAATAAGCCTATAAGCCAAAGTTATAATTATCTTGTCTCCCCACCCAAAAGACAAAATTCGCAAACAACAGAAACAAAGAGAAAAGAAGTTAAAGAGACAAAGAAAGAAAGAGAGAGACAAAGAAGGCAAAAGGGAAAGAGAGAGAGAGTTTATTAAAGAAGAAGAAGAAGAAGAGAAATACTAAAAAGAACAGTCAATAATTGAATGCCCAAAAGAAATCTCATTAAGAAAGTTCATAATGAAAACGAAAGAAAAGGAAAAGATTTACATCAAAAACTCATTCAAAATCAACTTTTTTCATTTCTGAGTATATAGAGCCGAATTTTCTGACAGATTATTCATCATCATAAATCTTTATTAATCAATTATCACACCCTTTTGCTTCTTCATTGCGAGGAAAAAGAGAAAAAAGTGTAACGAGTAGCAGTAGTAGCAGCAGTAGCAAGTAGTAGTAGCAGTAGTAGCAGCAGTAGCAAGTAGTAGTAGGATCAGTAGAGCAGCAGAGAGAAGGGCAAAGTCTGGTTGGTTGAATGAATGATAAATCGCTGTAGAATTTAATAAACGTTGTCGAGTTTTGAAAGCGGCAACTGATTCTACGAACAGACAAACCCCGTTTAACCATAAGACACTCTTGATAGCGACCTACCAACCCTACAAGAAAATCAACTTGTACTCTCTTTATTTTATTTTCTAGTTTGGCATCATTTTCTAATTTATTTCTTCGAAAAAGAATGATATACTATCATATTTTCTTAAGAAAAAACTTTTATACTCGTACAAATACATATTATGCTATATTTAACATTACAAGTTTAAATTTTTTTTATGGCGGTACAAATGTTATTTTTAAACCCACTGCTGAGTTAAACTATGCCAAATAAGTTGTTTCAAACTTCATCAGAATATTCATATTCATACCTCAAAATGGATAAAAGAAGTAGCAGCTACTGAGCTGAAACACTGAAAATGGCTTCTATAGAACTTCTCTTTCTTGCTTGTTTCGATTACCCTTTTGCGAATATCGGAAATATAAAATCAAATCATCATAAATACAGCTGCTTCTTGATCGGAAATATTTTGCCGGAGCTGGCTAGTCTACGATCCGGCGACAATGAGGAAGAGATTTGCAAACTGTGGTGCTTGTAAACGGAGGAATTCAGATTCTCAGCTGCAGGTTTTACGTTCACATATAACTATACAAAAATGAAGCAGAATCTACAAAGAACACAGAGAATATATAATAATGGAAGAGAGCAAATACAGAGTGCAGACGAAGTAAGAGAACAACTTTAGATAAATACTGAGGTATTTATAGAGGGACGTGACCCCGTCATATTATCTCGTCGTTATATAACGGAAACTGTGTATTCGTATATCGGATATAAAGGGGCTACTCTGCAATGTTGGGCTGTACGTTGTGCTTTAGGGTTTGGACATTGCTGAGGGTTTTGTCATTTAGACAAAAGGGTTTAATGTGGTCTTGATTGGGGAGGACATGATGGGCCCCTATGTCGAGGTGGTACACGTGACATTGTGTGAGTTGTTAGAAGCATTAAGGGAGTGGATCAACCTCGAAATTTTTAATGTAAATATTTTGGTTGGGAGAATTAGGAAATTGCTTGGTGTATTTAAGCAAATGAATTGAAAAAATATTAAGCAAATGATTCTGTTAGATCAAAGAACAGAATCAATCCAACCAATTGAATCGAAATGGATTTTAAGTTTTCATTAATGAACTTGTAGTCGAACTCGTACCATACTTAAGATAAATATTTGTTTTCATATAAAAAACATTAAAAAATGTAGTACCAAACCTACGTGATAATATATATGTATAAAAATATGACATATATAAATACAACGTATAAACTATTAATATTTCGATCATTGAAATATATCAAGACACATGCTTTTATTTTAATAAGGAAGCGCATATATTTTTATCATTGTAGAAAGTTCAACAAATAAACAATAGATTTATTCAAATAGAATTTATAATTTCACGTACATTTTTAAATTTTGTTTTTGCTCATATACTAATTATTTTTTAAGTCTAGTTTTTTCTTACAATTTTTTGGTTGCCTTAAGCGAGACAAGGTTGAATATGAATGAAGAAAATTAATGTCGTCAGTATTCATTACAATATTCTTTTTACTATTTATTTTTGCTCTTACATTTTATTAGTTTTGACTCTCTTAATATATGTTCCACTGAACAATATCAACAAGCAATATGCCCTAAATAGAGTAAGATAATGTGTATCATAAAAGTATTTTGAAAGTATGTGCATTTGAAAGTTATTGTTGTTCATTTCATATATGCTGTTTCTTAACATGAGGATTGCAACTTTTTATATATGTTATATAGAAAATTCGTACTTTTAGGTAACATAAGTATCAAAACTTAATCGAATCGATACCGATATCACTGAAATACAGCTAGGAAAATCTAATTTTAATCATACAAAATCAACTAATCAAAAAATTAGTATATGACATATTTTTTAAAAGCCAGTTGAACTGAAACATTGGCAGCTTACATCTCTATGTGTTATATGATATCTTTTAAACTGAAACAAACACTTTTTTTTTTTCTTTCAAAATTTAGAAACTGATTTTGTAGTTGTAAATTCACAAGCAAATGTGACCACCTAATCGTGGGGAAAAATTAAACAAACAGCAGCAAGGAAAGGGAAAAGGCATGCGCGGGTGCAAAAAATGGATGAAAGGTCAAATCAAAATGCACGGTGAGAGTAGCTAGACTTTACCACACACAATAGTACCAAACGTATACATTTACAAATCCTAATTGGAATATAGCAAAGTTCTTTCCCATCTCCTCAAACCCCATGCAACTACTTCAACAAAAGAAAAAAGAAAAAAGATTCTACCATATTTTTGTCTTACTTCATCACTAAACAATTACAGTTTTAATTCTAATTCGACTAAATACCGTGACAATGAGCAAAGTCTGCTTTTAATAAAGTAGACCCATCACAGATTCTCATCAAACTTGTCCTTTAATTTGTGGGCGATCTGATGAGGGTCAAAGACACGACTGGCAGATTTTTAGGCTGACAAATTTTCGTAAAATATATGCGCATGAACACTTTGGCAAATTTCACATTAAATTTATAAAAAAGAAAAATAAACATAAGTTCACATGATGCGTGCGTTTTTGAATTAATAATAGTTTAACCCAAACAAATCCATAAAGTTTCTTGGGCAAAGCGGACAGTGCATGCCATAAACTATCACATTAACATAATTATTAAAATAAATACTTAATTGGTCTGTAAATGTGTTACTATTTGGGGAGTCAAACCATTTTTCTTTTATTACTACGATTTTATCAAACTCTTTTATTTAACATATTAAATTATTAACTACATAGATTAGGAGTACTTTTTTTTCTCGTTTTCAAACTTGTAGATTTTACTTTTAAAAGCAATAAAATTTTATAGTTGAGTTAACACCAAAAATTATGTGTTTTGACCTCTCAAATCTGAATCTCTTCACATAAATTAGGACATAAGAAGTACATGATAAACTTACATGATTAAATACAGCAAAGATTTCAATTAAGTTTTCCCTTTTTAACTACTCCTATATATATGGATATGGAGAAGATAGAGGCGCAGAGAAAGGGACGATCTTTGAGTTTGTCTAATAAACTTTGTTAACTTTTTCCTTTTAGAATCTCTATCTTCCGAGTTGGGTTAGACAATGCTCTTAATTATCTTTTATTACTTCATCATTAGCTATAATGTCACAAAGAAGTAAAAATTCGCTGTTTTTGTCGTTAAAGGCTAATTTGGGAGTTTGAAATTCTATGCCTTATTTACTGTATATATATATACCGTACGTTAGACCATAGACCATAAAACAAAAGGTTTTTGCTGTTTTGCCGACTGACTACCGGCTGTGACCTTTCACTGCTGCAAATGCCATAATATTTTGGGCAGAGAAGATGAATAGAGATGCTCCAAATTTCACTCAGACGTGTAACCTGCTCTTGTCGGTTGTCAGCACTGCTTTTCGATGCTATTTTAATTTGCTGCTTCTCCTGTTCTGCTTTGGCATTTCTGGCAATATTTTGGCCAATTTTCATAAATTCCAATTTTGCTTTTTTTTTTTTGTTGCACACTGTTGTTGAGTATTTCTGGCTTTATTCTGAGGCTTAACCTGTCTTTAAGCAAAGAAGAAATGCCTGGAATAACGAGACAACTCAATGCCAGTCTCTCTCATCCCTTAACAAGCAATCCCCTCATCCAACTTAAAATATTGGCATAAGTATTAAATTCAAGAACTTCTTTGGAAAGGGTAGACAATTGGTTTGTTCAATTGCCATCTATGTAGTAGTAGCCAAGAAACATCTTTAGATGAGAAAAGGAATGGACCCTTCTTTTGGTCCCAAAAAGTGGAGTATAGGTGGCAAATAGCGGGTTGAATTAGACTAGAAGATCAGATCAATAAACGGGTCATAACTGAAAGTGCAAGAAGGGTGTGAATTGTAGTTTTTTTTTTCTTTTTAGAAGTAGTCGACTAATTTGAGTTCTAATCGGTTGGGCTTTTTAGAAATTGAATAAAAAAGATAAATTGCAGAAAGTAAATAACACAGTATGTTTTTATACTGTTCGGATCCAGAGTGAATCCTACGTCCAGTCCCCTTGAATTGCAAGAGTGATCTCTTTCAAGTATGAAGTGGCTTAGTACAGATGAGTTGATGTTATTATACACTAACAACTTTTGTCACTCGTTCTTCTCTTTATAATTAATACAATGCCTCACCAGTGTTCTTTTCTCTCTCTCTCTTCTCTTCTTTGTTACACAAGAAATCTAAAGCAGATTACAGTGTTTTGTTTGAAGTAGAACAAAGGGATTGAAGTTGGTTTGACAAAGTATATCCTCTTCAAGTCTGGAACATATGTATATATATACTTCGTGAGGCCTTCTTAATTCTTGAATGACGTGAATCTTGAGAGATTGCAAAACCAAGGGAGTTGATCCTTGAAAGGAATCATAAACTGATTCTTTCCAAGAACAAAGTCAAGTTTCCGTTGATCTTCCTTGATTTGTGGTCTTGACAAGCTTTTCATCCGCTAGACATATCTTTTCGTTACTTGAGTGATTTGCGATAGATCCCTTGATTTCTGGCTTCAACGATCTCCAGAGCAGCCTTTTGCGATCTCCTTTCTCTTTGATTTGGGACCTTCCTGTAATAGCTTCCGTCAATCATTTATCGAATCATTGATTGATTCTTCTTCCGGTCTCCGCTGCTTCTTTCTTTTTCATCTCTAATCATTGATTTGTTCCCTTGCATTACTCCTGGTAATAGATTGTTTTCTTAATCTATTCTTGAATGGTATTGCTTCTTGATTCCTTTGTGGTATTCCTTGTGATCCTGACACCACATGTGATATATTATTTTTCATCATTGAAACTCATAATTAACAATGACAAACAAATCCCTTGAACAAACTCCATGGTTCTAAAACATCTGTTTGTTATGTGTCAATGATCTTTACTATTCTTAGTAAAGTTTTTGAATTTTTTTTAAAGTAGGATTAGGTCCGTGAATACTGGAAAAAAGAAAAGTAAAAAAAAGAAAGACCTTTGGTATATACAAGTTCGGTCAAAATCTACAATTTATCTATACTTAAATACACACTTTTTTATACCGAATCCAGTCAATAACTATAATTTTCGTATAATTTATATATAATTCGTATACAATTATGTTAGTTGTATATATTTTGTATATCGTTTCTATACCCAATATACAAAATATACACAATTTGTTTATGTCTTCTTCTTCGAGTTATAATATGAAATTCCAACCAAAACCACCTCAAATCTTCACTAATTTCTCTCAAAGTTGAGATATAAACTCCAAATAATATTGCCAATTATTTGCAACAACACCTAATCCGTACAAATAAGAATTTCGAAAAATTCGACTTTCGAATTCAAAGCTTCTAAGCTTTGTAATGACGGTCAATGGAGTTTAAGCTTATGTATACACGATCTAATTCAGTTTAATTTCAATTATACCGGCAACTAGTTTTAGTTTAGTTCCAAGCGCTACTCCTGTAGACAATGTCTTGTTTATTCAAAAAAAAAAAAAAAAAACCTTCTGGTGACCCATTTTGGTGCTTCATACGTATTCTATGGTTTTGAACTAGTTGAATCATTTTTCTTCACCATTCTTCAAAACTTCTTCATCCGCAAAAACCGAATTGAAGAGGAACTGAGAGAGAAATATTCATATTGAAAAGAAAAATAGAAAAGAATGAAGCCTAAAATAGGTAAGATTGGAGTCTAATATTTTATTTTGTATATAAATAATAAATTATATATGTTAATCTAATTAAGTAATAACCTCTCTATGAGTGATAAATAAGTTTATAATGTAGTATAAATAGATAAAAATTCCTAGATTATAACCCTACATTTACATGGATGAAAGTAGAGTTACAACCATTAGTTTTGAAATCTAAGCCCAGTCCACAAATTTCTTTTCAAATGTTCCAGACTAGAATGTTGATATATGAATGTGTGCTTTTGACAAATAGGCGTTTGACACGTGGCGGTGAAGGGAAGAATATTAAAGCTTGTTATGTTAATAAAGAAAGGGTTCTTACAAGATCTTGTTAGGGAAGAAAAGCATAGTCAAGGTCCCAAAGTGTCTCCCTTTCAATCTATTCCTATTTCCTCAATTCCATCTCTGCCAAAATCACCATGCTGTCCATTTTTCCCATTTAGGGGGTTGGTTAGCTAACTGGCATATTTGTGTATTTTTTTTCCGTTTCAAGATCAAAATCCAACAAAATTGAATGGTATGAAATGAAAACTATTCTACTATCTCACCTTCACATTCTTCTTTATCTACTGCTCTCTTATAGCCCTGCGCAGATTTCTGCCTAAAGCAAGTGTGACCAATAATAATGTGAGCTAGCCATAGTACGTAAAAACACAGTTGTATTATATTTGTCGTACGATTGTCTTTGCCTTATGGGAATGGGACCTAATAAATCCTGCCATATGTCTTGGATATTTGCACTGCCTTTAATTCCAACTGTGATTTGGCTTATTCTAGCTAATCCTATCATTAAGCAATAATTATCATTTTCATGCCCAAAGTAAGAGGACTTTTTTAATCATCTCACCGTTATAACATCATTTTTCATTTAATAGCACGAGAATGACTTAAATTATAGAAACATGAAAATCCATCTCCTATTAGTACAAGCATTAAGCCACCAGACATTTTGTCTGTCTATGTTGAGAATTAAACCTTTTTGGTGTATTGTAATGAATTATTAAGGGGGGAAAAATGCAGTGATTTGGAAACTACAAGATTACACGACAACATAAAAACTTTTCTTTTCAAGACACTAAAATATACTTCAAAAAGTTTTGTCATATGGTACAACCGACTGTCCAAAAAATGTGATATCACAATACATTTGAAAAGATTTTAGCATTATAATTATTAGTAAGATCATTGGGAGGGAAGCCTCTTCATCTTTCAGTAGAAAAGGAAAATAATCATATCGCTAAAGAAGTGATTTTGAACTTTTCCCAATACAAGGTCAGATCAAATCCAACATAACCAAATCTAAATAAAACTCATAGGGGTATTATATAACTCATAAAGGTTAAAGACACATGCATGAAAAAGCTAGTGCATGTCGAGATTAAGACTTACTTTTAACGTTAGGAATGTTCTTTAGTTTGCTGCAAGCAAGCAAGCAAAACACAAAGCAATAGTGATACAAATTAAATGCATGCAAAGTTTGAAAAAGTGATAAATTGAAAAGCCATTATTCAGTGATCATCTCATCTCTATAAAGTAGAATAAAATATGGGAGATCTAATGCATCATCTCTCAATCCCCAAGTCCTTTCCCCATTTCCAAGGTTTCTTTCATTACCTTTGATTTTATGCTTAGCTTCTTTTCTGGTTTTCTTTCAGCGTTTTTCATAAAGAATGCTTACTCATTGTTTAAAAGAAGAGACCCCAGGTGCCCGTTCATGTTCTTTATCTTTGATTTATTAAATTATATATATATACTTTTTCCATGAACATATTTTGAGACCTTCACAGTTAAGTTTGTGCATAGGGTTAAATATGATATGACACGCGTCTAAAGGAAGGACACGTGGAACCCAAGACGGGATGGCCGAAGAATGAATGCAGTCATTTCGCTTGTCACTATGAAAGGACAACGTTCATAAAGGTGTGTTAAATGCTCTGCGCCCGGTAACATTTAATAAGGAATATTCTGCAGTATTAAGAGCGACGGTCCGTTACAGAGAATTTGGCATTTATGTTCACCGTTACATTTTCATCAATGACCTTTATAATTGATATTAAAGGAGGACACGATCCTAAGACCTCATTCCCTAGATATAGCTATAAATAGTAAGCTCAGTTATCATTGTAAGGGACACGGATTTCTGGCTAAACTTATACTACATTCTATACAAAGCTTAATACAATCTTACTTTCTTGTTTTTTTGATTTCATCATTGCTGGGCCCGGAAATCTTATTCCCCGAACTGTCATCTATACTGTTTCATCTATATTTTAAGGCTATATAATATATTCTTCAATTATTGTATTATTTCAGAATTAAATTAATTTACTTATCTAAAAATCACATATAAATTCAATCAGTTTGTTTACGCCATTCTTTTAAAATTCGAATCCTCCTGCTTGAGTTAATTTAACTCCCAAGTCTTTGAATCAAAGAAAAACTCAACTTTTGACCAAAATTCAATTTGTCTGACTCACCGAGTATTTGCAAGTTAAGTCAACTGACAATTATTTTAGGTTTGTATTGTGTTATTTATGTTTGATATAAACAATTTATCATGTTAAAAAATTGATCAAGTGCTTATCATTGCACCAACTTAATATAAATTAATGCTAAAACGGCAATTATGCGATATTTTTTAGGTTTAACCCTCCGATTTCCTGAGCACATTGATTAAATTAATTTGATACGCGTCATAAAAAGCCTTGCACCACCCACAAAAGAGGACTCCATTCCCATTTCCAAGGGCTCGAACCAATACATGCAAATTTTGAATCTCTAATATATCGGTGTCTTGAAATTAACTCAACTCATTGAATAATCAAGTAGATTTTGGAGCGTTTGCACTATGTTTATGTGTTACGATCCTAATTTTCCTTCCTAGGATGTCGCGATGACACCTAGTCTTTAAGACTGGATAAGTCGATTACTAACAATAATTTAAGCTAGTTCTTAACAATAATTTAAGCTAGTTTAATATAGGTGCCGAGACAAAAGCAGAATAAGCCTACGCCGCAACAATCATAATAACTTCTCAAGACTGATAGTACAGAGTCACGAACTCTAGTTAAATACATGAAATGATCTCAAGGATCAAAATACAATACTGTTCAAATGGCAAATTGACAATACAATGTAAGGAAGAGACTTCAAGGGACTGCGATGACCAAGCAGCACTATCTTGAATCCTCGCGATCAACAAGCTAACTCTGTCGGATCCGATATCTCTAATACCTGGCTCTGCACAAAAATATGCAAAAGTGTAATATTAGTACGCCACGGTCGGTACCCAGTAAGTATCAAGACTAACCTCGGTGGAATAGTGACGAGGTACAAGTCAAGATATTCACTAGACAAAATAACTTGTGCAGTATAAAAGTATAAAGCTAATAATGAAAAACAGATATCAATAAATGGCAACAAAATCAATATGTGATATAGACAGTAAATCAATAAGAACACCGTGAAGTATCATTAAAATCAAATAAGGAACACAAAGGACAACCAATTAATCAAGCCGTCTAATAGAAGTTTCACAACAAAATCACTCCGTGATACCTCATATCATAGCCACAAGTCCCGGGTCTCAACCCGCCATCATATGCACACGGCACCTCGTGCCCACATCTCGAATCATAACTGCAGGCTCACAGTCACAATCCGCCCTGCATAGTCATAGACTCACAATCACAATCCGCCCGGCATAGTCACATGCTCACAATCACAATCCGTCCAATATGATCACAGGCTCAATAGCAACATGAAAGCGGATAATACAAGAACACATGGGCATGATAAATAAATATTAAGTTTCATACTCTTGAGCTAGTACAAGTGGCATGCTTCAGTGTATGGTTGTGCGGGTGTATTACTGTAGCCCAAGTCAACAAGTAACATCAATGACATCGAGTAGTTCTACAAAACAACAAAATAAGTCATGCAAAGGGTAGATCATATATAAGGAAAAACACTCCATCACACGAAAATCACCAACACAATATCCCCAAGACATCACACACCATCCCTGATTTTGCCACCCTTATCTCTCTGATAGCCACCCCTATCATTGCGCCCTGACAATATCGTTAGCCAACCTTATCTCTCCGGTAGCCACCCGTATCACTCTGTGTAATAGCCACTCTTATCACTCCGTGTAATAGCCATCCTAATCACTCCACCCGATCAATAATATAATAGTCACCCAAATCACTCCGTACATTCAACAATAGTGAGATGCCACCCTTATGTTCCATATAACATCAACGGTGAAATGCCACCCTTACACTCCATATAACAACAACCAAACCACACAACAGTTCGCACGTGCTATCATCACAAAAACATAACATATCACTCGTATCAGAAGTGCCCGTAGGCCGCAACCTTTCCAAGGATTCAATGATATCGATATTTTCACAACAATAGCCTACGGCTCAACACAACATATATAAAATCTCAATAACAACAAAATGAACGAAAAAGTAACTCAACAAGGGACAACACCTCCTTAAACACAACTTCCATTAAAGTAGATTAATGACTCTCAATATCTTTAACTCCAATTAATTGTTTAAGGATAAACCTAGTAGTGAAAGTACTCCCATGAAATGGCAACTCCGGATTCTAGTGTGTGAGTTAAGCTAATAATGAAAGAGATGACACAAACTAGCACTACGTCTAAAAAACATGAGAATAAACCGGCAACAAGGAATATCATATAACGATAATCTCAACAAAGAGTAACTCAATAATAAAAGAAATCACGTAATTGTAAAAATGATAACAACTCCAAATAAAGCATATAAGAGCAAACTCGACAAGTAAAAAATGTGACATGTAACGACAACTTCAAATAAAGCATGTGATAGAAGATATGACAAATAAAAGATATAACATGTGCTAGCAATTCGAAATAAGCACATAAAAGATGCTTAAGAGTGTAGACCAGTCAATTTTCACATATAAGTCAGAGACGTACTCGTCACTTCACGTATACGACTTTTACAAGACACAATTAGCACAAACGACTCAAATCCTAAGAGGTAGTTCCTCCCTCCCCCTCCCCCCTCCCCCTCAAAGTTAGACAAGATACTTACCTCAAAGAAGCTAGACTGATACTCTAAATGGCCTTCTCATGTAAACAACCTCCGGACGGCTCAAATCTTGCCAAAATAACTTCATAAATAAATAAAATCCATAGAAAATAATTTCGAATAATAAAGCTTCGATATTTAATTAAAACTAAAAAGTCAACCCCGGGCCCGCACCTCAAAACTCGATAAAATTCAAAAATTCCAAACACCCATTCCGATACGAGTCCAACCATACAAAAATTATCAAATTCCGATATCAAATCGCCCTTCAAATCTTCATTTTACATTTTGGAAGGATTTTACAAAAATTCCCATTTTCTTTCATCCAGTTCCCTAATTTAATGATAAAAATAATAATGGAATCACGAAATAAAATCAAATCCAGGTAAAGAACACTTACCTTAATCAAACACGTGAAGAATCCTTCAAAAATCGCTCAAATCCGAGGTCTACAACTCAAAAAGTGAATAAAGCATCAAACCCTCGAAATATATGCTTCTGTCTAGCCCTTTTCGCATTTGCGGACAAAAATGCCGCACCTGCGGCCTCGCATTTGCGAGCCATCACGTCGCATCTGCGACATCAAATTAGAGAACCACGACCGCACCTATGGAGACTTTTTCCGCACCTGCAACTCCGCAGAAGCGTCATTTCCACCGCAGATGCAGATTCCCAGCTCGTGCCTTTCTCGTAGAAGCAATCAATCCCCCGCAGAAGCGCTTGCGTACCTGCGCTTAATTTTTCGCAGAAGCGGAAATCACCAAACGCCTCTGATTCGCAGAAGCGAAACTTTCATCGCATAAGCACTTCCGCAGCTGCGACCAAATATGCACAGCTGCGAAGAACTAGTACCAGAACTACCGTTATGACAAAAAATGATCCGAAACTCATCTGAAGCACACCCGAGGCTCATGGGACGCCGTCGAAACATACTAACAAGTTCTAAAACGTAACGTAAACCTGATCGAGGCCTCAAATCACATCACACAACATTAAAACTACGAATTGCACCTCAAATCGAACTTAGTGAACTTGTGAATTCTCAACTTCTACAACTCGCGCCGAAACATATCAAATCAATCCGGGATGACGTCAAATTTTGCATGCAAGTTCCAAATGACACAACGGAGCTATACCAGCTCTCGGAATCGAAATCCAAGCCTGATATCAACAAAGTCAACTCTCGGTCAAACCTCTTAACCTTTCAAGCCTTCAACTTTCCAATTTTAGCCAAAATGCATCAAATCACCCTACGGACCTCCAAATCCAAATCCGTACATACGCCTAAGCCCAAAATTATCATACAAAACTATTGAAATCATTGAAACACCATTCCGGAGTCATCTTCATAAAAATCAAACTCCGGTCAACTCTTATCGCTTAAGCGTCCAAAACAAGAATTACCCTTCTAAATCAATTCCAAATCATCCAAAAGGCGAACTCGACCACACCGAATGAAATGTTAATTCTAAAAAAAACCGGTCACATCGTTACAGTTTGGACTTCTAAGACTTTCAAGTCAACTTCACTAGTTACTTACTTTGGACCTCGTTTGATAGGCACCAAATGAGCTTTACTTTAGAATACGTATAGAGCTACTCATAATGGGCTGGGTATTTCCAAACAGTGGATTCAATGACACTATGTCCTTTTCTTTATCTTCTTGGAACATTAATGTTATTATTGCTATTTAGCTGTTTCATTTTATATGAAGATATTTAATTAAATAGGAATTTAAAAACAAAGAACAAAACATTTGTATCTTTCATATTTAGTCTTTTTTAACATGCTACTATATGTTAATTTCTGTAAAGTTGTGCCATCAATGCAAAACAAAAATGTTGATATTAAAGAGTTTCAAATAGGAAAATATTAATCTTTTTTAAACAGATTATAAACATTTCTGCATTATGCGTCAATGATGAACGATCTCTACCATTCTTTTGAAAAAAATTAGAATGTGTCCCCTGTTTCCACACACGCAGCTGTGTTTTTGACAAATGTATTTTTGCCGCCTGGCAGCGACCAGTATTTGCAGGTTGAACCAACTCACAACTGTGTAAAGTTTAATATTGCGTAAAACTTGTGTTACTCACATTATTCATTTTAGTGTTATTTATATTTGATATAAATAATATCCCGCATAAACATAACAAGTACTCCATTTTGTATCTGAAAGTGCAAGAGGGGGAGGGGTGATTATCGATTTTCTTTTTATAACAAAGTAGTTGACTAGTTTGCTAATTAGTTAACTGAAGATTGAATCGCGGTAAGAGTTAAAGACAAAATGTAAAATGCAGAAATTAAATGACACCAACAATTTTATATTGGTTCAGATTCAATATAAATCCTACTCCAGTCTCCTTGGGTTGCAAGGGTGTTCTCTCTTCAAAGCTCTTTGAAATGCGTCGTACAATTTGCTGATGTTACTGCGAACATCAGCTCCTTTTTGGTCTAAGTACACTCGTTGTAACTATTGATACAATGCCTCATCAATATTTTTCTTTTTTTCTTCTCTCTACTAGTTACACAATAAACTACACTCAGATTACAATGCTTATTTAGAGTAGAACAAAGAGCACGAAGTTGGTTTGATCAAAGTATATCTCTTTTCTTGGGCGTCTCTTGATATGTAAACTTCAAAGGCTCTTCCTTGATCTTTGATGATGGAGATCTTGAGAGAATACGAACCCAAGAGAATTGATCCTTGGAATGAATAGTAGATTGATTATTTCCAGGAATAAGTGTGAAGCTTCCTTTAGTTTGCCTTGACTTGTGGTCGCTGATAGGGCTTTCCTTCTTTGAGTAGATCCTTCAATTATTCGAGCAGCCTAAGGTAGTTCCTTTAATTTCAGATAAGATAGGAGAATCTCAGTGCATTGATTGACAATTATGGTGGATTTCGAGCAGTCCTATTTTCCTTTGATTTTGGTCCTTCCTTTAATAAATCCTTCGATCATTTGTTATATCATGAGAAGATCTTTTCTTTTATTCTTCGTTATTTCTTTCTTTATCGTCTTTATTGCTAATATTCGACGATCTTCTTTTCCTTTTGCTCCCTTCCTTTCTTTTACTTCTGGAATATTTTTGCAAACAAAGATATATTATTTTCATCATTAAAACATGAGTCTAACAATCTCCTCCTTTTTGATGAAGTCAAAATAACGTAATAGAATAAAATCAGTTTACGTCTCTGTATGTTAGTCAACTCGTCGTCTGTTGTAGTTGACTCCCTCTCAACTAAGCATCGTTATTATTTTTTGTATAGTAGTTGACGCCCCCTCAATTTGGCAGCCAAAAGAGTTATTCCTGAAACATTAACTAATCTCTCTCCCCCTTTGGCTTCAACAAAAATGTATCATAGAGGCAAACAATAGCAATACACAAGAAATAACTAGCTAATTGAGTTAGCAAAAGCAAAAGCAAAGTCAAGTAATTGTCTTAACAGTACACCCCCACAACTGAAAAAATCAGTCCAACAAAAACAAAGCAAAATAAAATTGTCTTAAACAACCATTCATCAATGGCGTAGAAACTAAGTGAGGGTATTGCAAATAGCCTCCCTGAGGCGATCAAAGCTGGCATTAACTGTAACTGATATCCGTGCTGCTGCCCTATGGAGTTAAAATTATTGCCACTTTGGTAGTTGCCTCTGTCAAATCTCCTCACAGCATTTACCACTTTATCTATTGTTGAGTCTTGACACTCATGTGTTTGATGACCCATTCCACAAAAGTCACAAACTGATGATGACTGGCTCTGGACCTTGTCTAAGGTTAACTTTCTTATCTCTCTGGTCATGGTGTCTAGTTGGGCTTGCACTGATGTGTTAGAGTCTACCTGGTGAACCCCAGATGATTTTCTTCTATCATTACTCTCAAGGGGCCATTGGTTAGCATCTTTAGAGAGCTCATCAAGAATCGCAACAATCTCCTTAGGAGTTTTCTTCATTAAAAGACCTCCAACTGTAGTACTAAGAATTCGTCGTGAGAAAGGTGTCAGTTCATCCCAAAAGTCCCAGATTTTCATCCATAGTTTGATTCCATTTTACTGACACCTTCTCACTATCTCTTTGAATCTTTCCCAGGCTTCGAAGACCGAGTCAGTGTCTTTCTGGAAAAAGTTGTGGATTTTCCTTATGAATTTCACTATTTTTGCAGCTGAGAAGTACTTGTCAAGAACCTTTTTAGTCATATATTCCCATGTCCTGATTGACCCAGTTGGTAAGCTTCGAAGCCACTGCTTCGCGTCATCCTTCAGTGAAAAGGGGAATGTCCTTAAATAGATCGCATTTTTTGATACTCCATTGTACTGGAAGGTGTTCATGATTTTTTCAAAGTCCATCAAGTGAGTGTTAGGATATTCATCCACCTTTCCTCTAAAGACAGAGTTGTTCTGGATGGTTTGAAGCAAGCCCTGCTTCAACTCAAAATTATTTGCTTGCTACAGGTAGAGGTCTGACACTTGACAGTCCCCGATTGTAGACATGTCCAGCATAGTCAGCCAATGCTTTCCCGGGTCTGGGAGCCATATTTTCGAACTGGTCTTCTACTAGGAGTCGATTTAGATTGAATCTTTGACCCTCATCTTCTTCCACAGTATTATCAGCAACTCTAAGGGCTACTTCAACTACTATTCGTGCAACTTGTTCTCTCTGTTGGGCTACTTTCCGTGCAGCCAAATCAACTACCTCCTCACTGCTCTTAGCCATGTGTTCGTGAGTTCTTTTGTCTTTCCTCAACTGTCGTAGACGCCTTTCCACCTGTGGATTATATGGGATCACTTCTTTAAAAGAAGATCTAGTCATACACCAAAGAACTTAACCTGTTGCCTATACACAGAAGAGAAAAATCGTGAAGAATAAAATAAAATTGGTTACTGAATTAGCACTAAAAACTATTTTGAACTCTATTGATTGCCTACCCCCGGCAACGACGCCAAAATTTGACGAGCAGAAACACAACACGAAAATTAATGCTCTATATGCAAAGATAGTATTGTAAATTATCATCTCCACAGGAATTGGATTTAAACAATGTTCATGTAATTTCTGGGTTAAATACTATTCCAGATGTTCAACACTTTGATTTGGGATGAGTACGGATTACAATTAACTTCTAAAAGTAAAAATATTGAAAGTTGATCGCGAAAAACTAGAGACTAGTAGAAGTAGGTTGTTATTAATGTGAGCAATAAGGGTTATGACATGATAAGTGCAAGATTGTTATCCTGGAATTGTTACTGTTTAATTTCACTATTAAAGTTCTATTGATTCTCTCAAATTCAACAAGCTATTATCCTATTATTCTGGCTCAGGTTCCTCTTTGGATTAACCTAAACCGTCCAAATAGGCTAAAATAAGCGCGGTAAAACTAGCAAGAATCTATTGGTAAGAATGGTCTAAAATCAAAAGATAGATCACAACGCTCTTTCGATTACTTTAAAGAAGTTCCCAAAATAAATTAAGGCATTCATTGCAACAATATTCAATATTATGCTCCTCTTTTGATTAAACATGATAATGAAAAAATCACAACTAGAGTTAAAGCTCTTCCAACAAATTCCAGCAATCAAACAATAATCAAATCCGTAGATAGCAATCAAGTCACGAAATCATGTCAAACCCCAAAGGAAACTACTCCATAATCATGGAGGAAGTCATCACAAATAGAATTAAAGAGTAAGTATCAATCTAATGTTACAATCCAAACTCTAGTATTGAATTGATGGAAAGATGATGAAATCTTGTGTCTTGAAGCCTCCAATGATCTCCAAAAGCTCCCAAGGTAAAAAGTCCTTCCAAAAATATGTTTTTGGTGTATTTATACCATGTAGGAGCAGGTCCGGACAAAACTACCATTTTCAAGCCAAAATAGGAAAAATACTTTAAGAAATTTGTACAGGCGCCCACACCCCGCGCTGTACCATGCACCGTGGTAGTGGGAAGTTTAGAGAGCAGTTTCTGGCAGGTGGCAGCAAAATACACTGTCGTGCCGCCCCATGCGGCGCGACTGTGCACTCTTTCCAGAGTAAATTATTTTTCTTCACTTTTTGATGTCCGCACTAGGTCCTCGACCCCGAATGGGATCCTGATTTAATTTCTTGGGCTTTTACTATGACTTCAAAGCTCTAAATTGTTCGATTTAGCTCCAGATTATCTCTTAACTCGGAATCACTTCTTACAAAGCATAAAACATGTAATAAGTGTAATTTACTATCATTTAAGCTCAAGTTGCTTGATAAGGTCTTCATCAGACCCAGTGTGTCACCTTTGGGTGCGCCGATTCTATTTGTGAAGAAGAAGGATGGCACTATAAGGATGTGTATTGACTATCGACAACTGAACAAAATTACAATTAAGAACAAGTACTCACTACCGCGTATTGATGACTAATTTGAACAGCTTTAGGGTGCTAGAGTTTTTTTGAAGATTGATTTGAGGTCAGGGTATCATCAGTTTAAGATTCGGGATTCTAATATCTTGAAGACGGTATTCAGGACCCCTTATGGCCATTACAAGTTTCTTCTGATGTCTTTGGACTGACCAATGCCCCAGCAGTCTTTATGGACATGATGAACATTGTGTTCTAGTCATATGTTGCTTCTTTCGTCATAGTATTCATGGATGATATATTGGTGTACTCATGCAGTTAAGAGGATCATATGAGCAGCATATGAGGATTGTACTCCGGACCATGAGGGAAAAGAATCTTTACGTTAAATTCTCCAAGTGTGAGTTCTGGCTTGATTTGATGGCATTCTTGGGCCATGTGGTGTCTAGTGATGAGATCAAGGTGGATCCGAAAAAGATTAAGGCAGTTTCGAGTTGGTCCAGATCGTCTCCAACTACTGAGATTTGGAGCTTTCTTAGTTGGGCAGGTTATTCTCCCCGTTTTATAGAGGGTTTCTCATCCATTGCAACACCTTTGACTAGATTGACCCAAAAAGGTTCCCTATTCAGTTGGTCTGATGAGTGCGAGGAGAGCTTTCAGAAGCTCAAGACTGCCTTGACCACAGCTCCAGTTCTAGTTTTGCCGTCAGCATCATGTTCATATACAGTTTATTGTGATTCTTCGCGGATTGGCATCAAGTGTGTCTTAATGCAGGAGGTAGGGTGATTGCCTATGCTTCGCATCACCTGAAGCCCCGTTAGAAGAACTACCCCGTTCATGATTTAGAGTTGGCAACTATTGCTCATGCATTAAAGATTTGGAGGCACTATCTCTACTGTGTGTCTTGTGAGGTATTCATAGATCATCAGAGTCTACAACATTTGTTTTAGAAAAATGATCTAAGCTTGAGGCAGCGGAGGTGGTTAGAACTGTCATAAGATTATGATATCACCATTTTGTGTTATCCTGGGAAGGCTAATGTGGTGGCCGATACCTTGAGTAGAAAGGCTAAGAGTAAGGGTAGCCTTGCATATATTCTAGTTGGTAAGAGACTGCTAGCATTGTATGTTCAGGATTTGGCCAATCAGTTCGTAAGGTTAGATGTTTTGGAGCCTAGCCGAGTTCTTGCTTGTATGGTTTCTCGGTCTTCTATATATGAGTGCATCAGAGCATGTTAGTATGACGACCCTTATTTGCTTGTCCTTAATGACACGGTGCAACACGGTGATGCCATGGAGGTTTCTATTGGAGGTGATGGGGTGTTACTGATGTAGGGTCGGATTTGTGTGCCCAATATGGATGGGTTGTGTGAGTTGATTCCGAAGGAGGCCCACAGTTCGTGGTATTTCATTTATTCGGGTGCCGCCAAGATGTCTCAAGATTTGAAGCAACACTATTGGTGGAGAAGAATGAAGAAGAAATATTCAGGCATGTGGTTTGGTGTTTGAACTGTCAATAGTTGAAGTACGAGCATTAGTGGCCGCGCAGTTTGCTTTTGAGACTTAAGATTCCAAAGTGGAAGTGGGAGCGCATTACCATGAAATTCGTTGTTGGACTCCCACAAACTTTAAAGAAATTCGACGCAGTGTGGGTTATTGTGGATGGACTGACCAAGTCTGCACAGTTCATTCCGGTTTTGACTACCTATTCTTCAGAGCAGCAGGCTCAGATCTATATCCATGAGATTGTTCGTATTCATGGTGTGCCGGTATCTATTATCTCCGATCTAGGCACATAGTTCATATTGCATTTCTGGAGAGATGTGCTGTGTGAGTTAGGTATAGGGGTTGAGTTGAGTACAACATTCCATCCCAGATGGACGGGCAGTTCAAGCGTACCATTCAGATCTTAAAGGATATGCTTCGTGCCTATGTTATGGATTTCAGGGGTTCATGGGATTAGTGCTTACCGCTTTCAGAGTTTGCCTACAACAACAACTACCAATTGAGTATTCAGATGGCTCCTTATGAGGCCTTATTTGGTAGGCGGTGTTATTCTCTAGTTGGTTGGTTTGAGCCGGGGGGCTAGGTTGTTAGGCACTGACTTGGTTGGGGATGCCTTGGAGAAAGTCAAGTTTATTTAGGATCGACTTCGTACAGCACAATCTAGGTAGAAGAGTTATGCTGATCGGAAGGTTTGTGATGTTGCATATATGGTAGGTGAGAAGGTGTTGCTCAGAATTTTTCTCATGAAGGGTATGCTGTTGTTCGGGAAGAAGGACAAGTTGAGCTCTCGATATTGGTCCTTTTGAGGTGCTTGAGAGAGTAGGAGAGGTGTCTTACAGACTTGCATTGCTACCTAGTCTATCAGGTGTTCACCTAGTGTTTCATGTTTTTATGCTCCGGAAGTATTATGGTGATCTGTTACATATTTTGGACTTCATCACGGTACAGTTGGATGGGATTTGAGTTATAATGTGGAGCCGGTGGCCATTTTGGACCGGCAGGTTCAAAAGTTGAGGTAGAACAATATAGCTTCAGTGAAAGTTTGTTGGAAAGGTCAGCCGGTTGAGGAGGCTACTTGGGAGGACAAGGGAGAGATGCGGAGCAGATATTCACACCTATTTGAGACTCCAAGTATGATTCTAGACCCGTTTGAGGATGGATATTTGTTTAAGAGAGGGAGAATGTAATGACCCAGCTGATCGTTTTGTATATTGTAGCCTGTTCCCCTATTTATTGCCTCTTCTATGTTTATTGGTGGTTTTGTGACTTGCTGGGCTGGTTGGTTTGGTTTCGGTAATGTTTCGGAGTGAATCGAGACACTTAGCCTCAAGGTTGGAAGCTTAAGTTGGAAGAGTTGGCCAGAGTTTGGCTTTTGTGTAGACGACTCCATAACGGAGTTTTGACAGTTCCGATATCTTTGTATGGTGATTACGGACTTAGGCATATGTCCCGATGTTGATATGGAGACTCGTAGGTTGAATTGAAGATTGTTGACGAAAGTTGGAAAGTTGAAGGTTTGGAAGGTTGAGAAGTTTGACCGAGAGTTGACTTTGTCGATATCGGGTTCAGAATTCGGTTCCGGAAGTTGGAGTTGGTCCGCTTTGTCATTTATGACTTGTGTGTAAAATTTGATCTCACTTGGAATTAGTTTCATATGATTCGGCATTAGTTTTAGAAGTTGGAAGTTCATTAGTTCGTTAGGCTTGAATCGATGTGCGATTCGTGGTTGTGGTGTTGTTTTATGTGATTCGAGGCTTTGAGCGACTTCATATTGTGTATTAGTAATTGTTGGTATGTTTGGATGGGGTCTAGGGACCCTCGAGGGTGTTTCAGATGGTTGTCAGATCATATTTGGACTTAGTAGAAATGCCGAAGATTTGCAAGTTCTGGTGCAATTGAACCTGCGAGGATTTGGTCGCAGGTGCGAGACCGCAGAAGCAGCCAGGCCATCGTATGTGCAGGATATGCTAGGGTTGGGGAAATGTGCAGGTGCTAAGGTTGTTCCGCATCTGCAAGCTCGCAGGTGAGGGAAGTGGAGCGCAGAAGCGAAGTTGAGTATGAGCATGGGTTTTCGCAGATGCGGACATGGTGGCACATTTGCGCATGCGCATATGTGACCGTAGTAGCAGATGCTGGCTGGAAAGTTTGGAACCACACATGCGGCCACTACACCACAGAAGCGGGACTGCACATGCAGTTAAGTGACCACATGTGCAGTTTCACTAACAAAGTTATAATTGAAGGGTTTCTTTGTTTTTCTCATTTTGGGAGATTTGGAATTCGGCTAAGGGAAATTTTGAGAGGGATTTTGCTACAATAAAATTGAAGAGGTAAGTGAAGTTTAATCACTTTTGATGATAAATATTGATTACCCATTTATTATTAGACCTAGATTTTGTGAATTTGAAGTGAAATTTGAGGGTTTTAGACCATGGTATTGGAGAGTGAGATTTTGTGATTTGAGGGTCAATTTGTGGTTGGAATTGGATGATTTTGGTATGGTTAGACTCGTAATTGAATGGGTGACTAGAATTTGTGAATTTTTTTGAGTTCTGAGGTGCGAGCCCGGGGTTGACTTTTTGATTGGTTGGATTCTGACTCTGACCAGAATAAGTGATCCGATCACGACATTGACCTTGGGACAGTGGCGTTGTATTAGCCATCGGATAAGATATATGCCGAGGAAACAAAGGTCTAATCTCACCTCGAGACTCACCCATATCACCTGTAGATTGGGCTCTCTTATGTTGGCCCCCATCATGCTCTCGAGCGGCTCGTTGTTGACTTTTATGATTCTCCAAGTTCTACACATAAGCTTGAATACAAGAAATATCTATATTTGAACTCAGAGAAGCAGTACTACATTCATTAATCAAATGTGGTCCTAAACCACCCATAAATCGATGAACTCTGTCACTAATCTCAACCACAACCGAACGGTCATACTTAACCAAAGAGTTAAATTGCATGCTATAACCCCAAACACTCATGTTACCTTGTTCCAAATGTAGGAATCTATCTCTTTTGGCTCGACTGTTCCCAAGTTTCATACCAAGTCACAAAAATATCCCCCAATTTATAAGAAGAAATCTCTACAGAGTCAGTATCAGTGGCATGAATAACTCGTAAAGTCTGCTACATCCGATCTAGAAAATTCTGGGGATCTTCGTTTGGATATATTCCAGTGTATACTGGGGGGGGGGAGGGAGGGGTCCAAATTGATGAAATCTTGAACTCTCGCATTGACCGTCTTATCTGAAGTGTTAAGGGCTCGTCGTTGGGCCTAAGAGGCCACTAATAAAGTTTTGGACCTAGGAGTGTGCCCGGATATTGAATTGGAGGTCTGTAGGTGATTTTGTCTTGAAATGGCGAAAGTTAGAAAATTAGAAGTTTGGAGAGTTGAGAAGTTTTATCGAGAGTTGACTTTGTGGTTATCGGGCTCAAATTTTTGTTCCAAAAGTTGGAATAGATCAGTTGTGTCAATTATGACTTATGGGCAAAATTTGAGGTTAATCGGAACTGGTTTTGGTATGTTTCGGCATTAGTTTTGAAAGATAGAAGTACATAAGTTCATTAGGCTTGAATCGATGCGCGATTTGTGGTTTTAGTGTTGTTTGATGTGATTTGACGCTTCGAGCGAGTTGTATGAGTTTTAGGACTTGTTGGCATGTTTGGTTGAGTTCTGGGGGACTCGGGGTGATTCAGATCATATGTTCGGCGCATTTTGAAAATTAGAAGAATTTCTTAGCTGTTGATGCCTATGTTGCTGTAACTTTATACGCGATCGCGAGTGTGGTCCGCGATTGCGAAGGGTTGTTTGGGTGACTGGGAAGTTTGTTCTATGCGGTCGCAAGTTTAGGTCTGCGATTGCAGAGCTATGGTCAGTGGAACTACGCGAACGCGAGGGTCGTACTGCGTTCGCGAAGAAGGAAGGAGGGGTGGCTAGAAGCCACGTGTTTATTCATTACGATCGCGTGAGGAGGATTGCGATCGTTAGAGTTGAGTCCCTATGCATCACGTTCACGCTTGTGTCGTTTGCGTAGGGTTAATTTTGTCAGCTTGGATTTTGTGCTTCGCGATCGCGAAGCATTTTCCACGATCCTGAAGAAGAACACCTGGGCAGAATATAAGTTTCCAAAAATGAGGGTTGGAGTAAATTTTCATAATTGGATTTTGGGAGCACGGATTGAGGCGATTGTTGGACGGATTTTCAAGGGATTGATTGGGGTAAGTGATTCTGACCCGGATTTGGTTAATATACATGAATATGTCATTGATTTCATCATTAGTTAGTGTTTTAGGTTGGAAAAAGTGGAAAAAATTGTAGAAACTTCATAGGCTATAATTTTAGAATTTGAAGATTGAGTTGTGATCGGAATTGAGTAATTTTGGTACGGGTGGCCTCGTGGTTTAATGGGTGTTCGGATTTTGTTAATTTATCAGATTTCGAGACATGGGCTCGGGGTTGACTTTTTGAGTTGATTTTTTGACTTTTGTTAACGAACTCAGCTTTTTCATATGGAATTGATTCCTATAGCTTGAGTTGATTGTATCAAGTTGTTTGTGGCTAGATTCGATGCGTTCAGAGGCTGATTCGCGAGGCAACGACTTATTGGAGTAGAGATTTGCACGACTTGAGGTAAGTAACAATTCTAAACTTGGTCCTGCGGGCATGAATCCGTGAATTACGTGTTGTGTGATTGGTGTTGAGGTGATGCACATGCTAGGTGATGGGCGTGTGGGCCTGCACTGTAGAAATCGTGACTCAGTCAATTTCGTGGAACTGTGTAGTCATCTTATTTGAATATTAATTACTATACACTATATGTTAGAGAATTTGAGCTGTGATTTATGTTATAATCATGTTTAGGCTATGTGCTGGTACTATTGGGACCCACAACGGTCGTTCTTTTGCTATTGAGTTATTTGCTTAATTTGCAGTTACATACTCAGTCGCATTCATCATTGTACATCATATCTCAGTCTCTATATCATTTATTGTCACATCATGTATCATCGTTTTAGGCTGCTTGGCATGAGTGTTGTGAGCCCGAGAGACTGGAGAGCTTGATAACTGAGTGAGGCCGAGAGCCTATTTGTTAGCGATATTGATGGGATCGGGCCGCACGCCACAACGGGTACTATTGACTCAGGATGGGATCGGGATGCACGCCGCAATAGGTACTATTGATCCATGATAGGATCGGGTTGCGCGCCGCAGTAGGTTTTATTAGTGCTTGGGAAGGATCCACCCCTCCAGAGTTTGACATACCAGCAGTGAACACAAGTACCATACAGTGTTGAGTGACTTAGTGTGATGAGCGAGAATTGAGATAGTTAGATTGAGTACTCTGAGAGTGTGAGTATGTGAGGTTTTCATTGTGCTGAATCACATGTGACATGCACATTGACATGTATATATAGAGATGTAATATCTCTCATATCAGTCACACTTGGCATATTTTATCTGTATTGAGCTTAACTATTAACCCCATTAGTGGGATTCTGCTGGATTATTATTGTTATTGTTGTTGAGCTTAACTGTTAAACCTAGAAGCATGTCTACTTTCCTGTACTGTGTACCAACAGATTATGAGATTCTCTGAGATATTATTGTCATATTTCCTATCATTTCTGTTCCATTAAATTCTGTATTTGGACTGTATTGGTTGTGCTCATCATTGCTTTTGGCTCACGGTTAGTCTTATATTTATTGAGTACATTGAGTCGGTTGTATTCATGCTACACTCTGCACTTCATGTGCAGATCCAGGTTCTTCCGGGCATGAAGGTTGCTAGTGTTGGAGCTTATTCAGTTTGGAGACTATCGAGGTAGCTGCCTTGGCGTCCGCAGAACTTGACTCTCCTCCTTTTTCTTTTAGTTTTATTTATACTATTCTACCTTCCTAGACAGTGTTTCAACAGTCAGATGATGTTATTGTATAGATGCTCATGTACTCAGTGACACCCGGATATTAGAGAATATTGTATCACTGTATTTTCTTATCAGTATTTATGAGATTTTACTCTTGAACTTATATTACTATGTTTCCAAATTTCAAGATGCGTGGTTTATTGTGATTGTCGGATCGCCTAGTATTGCGATAGGCTCCATCATGATATGTGAGATTCAGATTGTGACACAAACCCCATTTTTTAAATTTTCAAGCAGTCTAAAGCTAAATTGGAGATGAATCTTGTAGGATCTAGCGTGAAGAAAGCTTGAAATCGTCATTATATTATCTATTGTCTTGTTATATTTATTTTGGAGAATCATTGGAGGCAGAGTTAACCACCATTGAAGCGTAAGAATACAGGAAGCGTTGCTAGTTCTTCAATAAAATATGTAAGGCAACCTTCTTTCTTGGCATGATTTGGTGTAAACATCTCTCTCCAAAGGATTTCTGTGCTGTAAGATTGGTTTGTTCTCAGTCCTTCTCAATAACGTTGTTCCTGTTCTTGTAACATTCTTTACCAGTGACACCATCTTTCATGTCTGGATGTTCCCAGACGGTATTCTGAGGTCGGAAAATGTAAATCATTCTAAATTTAATGTTGATATCCCTTGAATGTGGTTTTGCATTGCACTTATACATATATGTATCTATTTTACTTTACTGTCGGCCGGGTACGACACTTGTTGTGCAACCACTGATTAGCCGGGTACGATGAAACAAGATGTGTAATGTGAGGTTACCGAGTCTTCTTGAAGCTGACTACGCCGAGTTCTATTGAGGCCTGGTGCAGTCGAGTTCTCCTGAGGTTAGGTACGACCGAGCCCTCTATGAGGTCGGGTATGGAGTGATGTGATATGAAATATTATCGAGCCATTTTGGAGATCGGGTATGTCGAGCTCTATTGAGACCGAGAACAACAGGGATCTCCTAAGATCGGGTACGACTGATACCTCTTCGAGGCTAGGTACGATATGATACAATGTGATATGATGTGCCCCAAAGAGCGGCTGAATAATACTATATTAAGTACTTAAATGCATAGCCTAATATGTGGCGTCACTTTTACAGAACTTGCATGCATTTATGATTCATGGTTACCATAGTGTGCGCACCCGGCGGCTTGCCTTCAGTATTCAAGTTGAGATTATGTATTCGTACCTCTTATGTTATGCCTTTGATTTACATATCTTATCAGTCTTGCATAATCTGTATATTTTTCGTATTGACACCCTTTCTTTTGGGTGTTGTGTTCATGCTACAGATACATATAGATCGGATGTTGTTCCTCCTCAGTAAGTTGTTCGTTTCAGTTGTTGGTCATATCACTGCACTTATCCGGAGTAGCTGTTTAGAAGTCAATAGGTACTGAAGTATATTTTTCAGTCATTTTAGGTATGGTGGGGCCCTGTCCCGATCAAGTTGTACATATATGTATATTTTTCTGGCACTCTTAGAGGCTTACAGACTAGTGTTTGGATGTACATAAGGGTTGGTTATGACTTGGTTGGCAATAGGTCTGAAGTTATATAAATGTTAGTATTTCTCTCACAGTCAGTTGCAAATATTTTAATTTTTGATACTACACTTGAGGCCTTATTGGCTCAAATTTTATGTTGTAAGGTCTAAGTATAGAAATCCGTTCGTACGGACCTTCGAGCGTCGTGTGCCGGTCGCACCTACCAAGGCTAGGGTGTGAAAAACTTGGTATCAGAGCAGCTTTGTCCTAAGAAGTTTGCATGTTGTATCTAGTAGAATCTTGTTTATAGGTATGTTATGCACCATACTTATAAACAAGAGGCTATGGAATATCTAGGGTGAATATCATTCTTTCTGATCTAGATCGTGCGATTGATCGAAGTCGTAAGTACTCACTTACAATTCCCTTCTTGTTTATGTTTATAAAGATGCCTACCACGAGATGTCTGACCATTATTCAGGGATTGAATGATGAAGCAAGAGAAGGTATCAGTTAGGTGCCACCTGCCCCATGGGTCTTCATGAAGCTGCATAATATTACGACAAGAAGCTGAAGATGTTTCTTGTTACTGTTAAATGAAATGTGCTTCTCTATTTCCTCTACATGTTTGTTCCAAGTTTAAAACCTCCCCCAATTTGCCAAAATATGAGTTTTTAGATCTCAAAAGCTAAACCATAAAAATGAATAGATAACTTCTATTCCATAGTATAGAAAGTAATTTCATCAAAAAGGAGTGCATTGTCCGCCAGTTGTAATGCATATTGTATTTTGAAAATGATTGAACAAAAAGATTTTCTTTAATTTATTGATTTATAACTGATTCTAAAATGATTGCACCAAAAAATTGGAGAAATTTTCAAGTGTGTCTTCTGCTATATTCTATAAGTGCCTAAAGGAACTCCACATCAAATTCTCAATCTTGTATTCATTACTTCACCCCTCCTTCTTTTCTTCTTACTAAAAAAGAAAACTTCTCTGTTTCCTTATGGCTCTTTCTATCAAAAGTCTAACCTGCTCAAATGTAACAAAATTTTTGTGTGCATGCATACTACATGGAATAGATAAATGTCTTAACTGAACTAGAAGTCTATGGTAGGGGCATAGAGAAGGATGAGATTGTGAAGATCCTGATAAACAATGTTAGTGATGTTCAAGATAATAGGTATAGTGGGACTAGAAAAGATAACAATTGGCCCAAATAGTCTTCAATAATCAGAGAGTGACTCAACATTTCAATCTAAACTTAAAGTATGAGTTCGTGTGTCATATGATTTTGATGAGAAGAGGTCGATAGGGGTGTGTATTTGGGTACTTCAAATTTCGATAATTTCGAATATTTGGTATGATATTGGTATAAACTTTTAAAAAATATGGTTTTAAAAGGATATCAAAATATAGGATACCATAGTGTAATACGTAGTTACGTATAAAATACATATATTTCGCATTATTATAAATATAATAATGATTTATAAAAAAGCACACAATTACTAATAATTAGAAAAAAATGTTAGTATTGGTTTATCTTTTGGCATGATATTGGTTTAAACTTTTAAAAATTTCGATATCATATATAGTTTTAAAAAGAGATCAAAATATTGTATAACATATTGAAATACATAGTTACATATAAAATACACATATTATAAATTTATAATTTATAAAAAAAAAGCACACAATTACTAACAACTAAAAAAAATTATTGATCAGGACTAACAAACACCAATAAATAGAAAAGATTCAAGTCTAAGCTTATCAGTAACACAAAGAGCATATCTTAGAAGTCCTAGACAAGGCTAGATCAAACATAAGGCCAATAAAGCAACCACTTTAAGACTCCAAAATTGAATGCCACAAGCGGACCAAATCATTTTTTTTTACTTCGAAACATATAGGTATTAACTATTGACATTTTACTTAGTAATGAATTTTTTTTTTGTTGCTAAATATAAGTTTTATTAATAGAAGTAAAATACAAAAGTGGAGTGGGACATGAACCTTACCTCCCAAAAGTGAACGAGTGTACAATTAGTCTTCCTAAGGTGATAAATAATTGTACCTAAAAAGTAGTAAGGTGTTAGACCTATGGTGATGTGACGATTGTCTGTTTTATATTGATAGACAATCATATGTACAAAAATAAAGTGAAATTTTCCTAGGTCAGCTATACAAAAAAGTACATATGTTCCTGCTTCTATTAGGTGGTTGAGGGATGTGATCCATTGTATATACATCTGACATCTATCAGTGATTTCTAGAGTTCCCAAAAGTGTGACAAAGAAGTGCGAGCTATCTTCAATTTTACTTTAACCTTGGGGGAAAGGAAACCCAAGTTGAAGATGTCTATCTGAGTCTGCCCTGTAATTGGATGGCAGTGTTGTTTGTGTTGAGTTAGTAATATTCTGATTGCTGCTGTTGGTTCTGAAGTTGGGAGGGTAGCCTGTGTGTTGGGTCTGCTGCTATTGAGTGTATGTTTGTATTTTGTGTCTTCTGTTAGGTTGTTTGTTTGGCTTGCTGCTTCTGTGGGTGCTGTTGTCTACTTTTGATTCCTGCTGCTTCAGTTGGCAACCTGTTGGTAGTGCTTCTATGACATGGAATTGCTGATGGCTTGGTTTACTGCTGATGTATTGCTGTATGTTGTGTGATTTCCAGTGATGCATTGTGGGGGCAAAAGTCCATGAGGATTGTTGTAGTTGCAACAGATTGAGCACCAAGGGTGCTAATACCACACCTTGCAACTGCAGCAATGATCTGAACCATTTCAAGCTGTTTACAGTGTTGTAGGAGATGCTGAGTTCAGTGGAGGAAATGGTGTTTGTGTTGCTGCTACTTTGAAATTTAGTTTGCCGCTGATGGTATATCAATTGGTTTTGATTTGTGTGTTGACTTTGCTGCTTTATGACTCTATGATCATCTATGTTTGTTTCAGAATGTTGCTTTTGTTGCCTATCTGTTGGTTGTGCATCTGTGTCATGTAGTTGTTGCTGACTTTGGTTGTTCATATTGCTGTTCCTGTGTAGTTGTGTGTTGTCTGGGTTCCGCTGGTGTATGGTGGCAGGGAAGATCCATAATGATTGCTGTAATTGCAAGAGATTAAGCACTACTAGTGCTAATACCACACCTTGCAATTACATCAATGATCTGGACCATACCAATCTATCTGCAGTGGTGTGAAAGTTGTTGAGTTCAGTGGTGGCTTGCTGCTGCTGGTGTTGGTGTATTCTTTGAGTTTGCCTTGTCTGCTGCATTTGAGAGGTGAGGTTGTTGTTGCTGAGTTTCTTCTGTTGCTGGCAATGATTTTGCTGAACTGAGCCTCTATGTTCTTTTGGTTTGGGCTGACTTGTTGATTTGAAATGTTGATGGAGTTGCACAAATTGATTGGTGTTCAGTCTAGATGCCATGGTAGCAATGGAAAGAGCATTATGAATGCTGCACATTGCTTCTTCAGTGGTAGACTGACCCCAAGAGTGTATCATGGTGGATAGAAGCATGAGCTGTTGATGCTGCCTTATGTAGCTGTTGTATCTTTGATTCTTCTTCTGCTGCTGTGCTCCTGCCCAAGAGTGTATCATGGTGACTAGAGGAATGAGTTGATGATGCTGCCTTATGTAGTTGCTGTATCTTTGAAAGAATTTCTTCTGCTGCTGTTGTGTTCCTGCTGTGGCAGTGTGAGGTTGAGGGTGCTAGTAAGTAGTAGGGTGATCAATTGCTGTCTTCTTGAGTTGAAGCTTAGTAGGTGGCTGACTGTGTATTATGTCACTTGTGGTGCTGTTCCATGATAGTCCATTTTCCAGAGGCTGGTGTGGAAATCTCAAGCAGTTGCTGCAGTTGTGCTTGGTGCTGCATTTTCCAGTTCTTCCGACCTGCATGCAAAAACAAACAAGTTAGATGATGTGGTTTATCTGTGAGGTTGGTTGTTCCTGTGTTTCCTACAACAAGTAGCATATTGTTAGTGTAAAGCCACTACTCCATTCTTTCATCACCACTGGTGTTTTGCCCTCCACCAGGCTCCTTTCCCTTTGGCAGAATTACTGTCCCTTGTTTCCTGCCACTCTTACTCTTAGATATGGGAATTGGCTCTTATCACTATTGATCAACTTTCTACTTTGTGTATCCAGCTCAACAAAACAGTAGCATTCCATAGGTCCAACATCCAGGGCATAGTTTGCCAAATGATCTGCTAGTTTGTTGCCTTCTTTGATTGTGTGTATTACTGTTGCATTACATCTTACCATCAGCTCTTTAATTCCTGCAACTGTTTCATCAATGGACCATGGCACTCTCCATTCTCCCTTTATGCCTTTCAGTAGCATCATTGAATCAGTATGGAGATCAGTGAGAAAGTGTTTATTGTGGACATAGAATCTCAAGGCCTCCAGTATTGCCCGTGCCTCAGCTTCTGTGTTTGTGCCTTCTTGAATTTCCTTGCAGTATGCATATATGACATCTCCCTATTCATCTCTTAGTACAAAACCAATTGAGTTTCTCCCTGGGTTATCTCTAAAGGCTCCATTTGTGTTGACTTTTAACCACCCTTGATCGGGGAATTCCCATAGCACCTTTGTGTACTTCAAAGTGGGAGTGTATTCCTCCATCATAGTGATTATATCTGGCCATTTATGAGGGATGCTTTGGATCCTGGCTTTCTGACTTTGATGAGTAATTGAAGGGTGGCAGTGATCTGGTAAATGAATCTATTGACAGTGATTGTATCCCCATATTTGTAACTAACTCTTCTCTTCCACAGCTCCCAAACAATTATTGATGGCAAAGCTTGCATTATAGGTTTTAATCTAGGTACAACCTCTGCAGTCCTGCATTTAACCACAGTCTGATGCAATGTGATTCCATTCATGTTTTCCTGCATTACCAAGGAAGTGCCTCCACACTTTGCTTGCAGCATATGATGTGAAAAATAGATGTTGTCTTGTTTCTTTTTGTGGCTCTGCACAGCACCAACATTTAGATGCCATTTGATAGCCCAGTTTTCTAAAGAAATCATCAAGTGGCAGCCTATTTCTCCATACTTTCCACATGAAGAAAACAATTTTGAAAGGCAGCCTTTGCACCCAGATGTTTCTGTAAGCATTAGAAGGATTTTGCTTCCTCCTCAGGTATTCCCAAGCTGATTTTACAGTGAAGTCACCTCTAGTTTCTAGCATCCAGGCAGGTTTATCAAGCACATCTGTAAGGGCTGGTGGTTTGATATTCTCCAATATGTGTACAGCAAGATCATCTGGCAGCAGTTCTCTGATCTTCTCCTCATTCCAGTGGCCATCATGCACCACATCATATATGCTTTGTACTGTTTCATCACACATAAAAATAGGTGGGGTAACAAAATATAGAGCTCCCAATCCAATCCAGTTTTCAAACCAGAATAGAGAAGATCCCATCTTAGGTTTCCAGAAGATTTGATGTTCTATGATGTTTCTGCATTCAATCATTTTTCTCCATATATGAGATCCACCTCTCCAAGGAACAGTCATAGGATTAAGCTTTTGGCAGTATTTCTAACTCATAAAAGCACTCCACATACTTGGCTTTGTTCTGAAGTTCCATCACAGTTTGCAAAACAATGTTGTAGACATGTCATGTAAAGACCTAAATCCTGCACCCCCTTCCTCACATGGTAAGCATAAGGTGTTCCATGATGCCCAGTGCCTGCTTGGGTGTCCAACAGAGTTACACCAAAAGAATTGGGAAATTATCTTATGTAACTTATTGATCACACAAGCAGGAGGATTTACTGCAGAAAGGAGATGTATGGGCATGCTCTGTAGCACATGTGTTATAAGCACTGCTCTTCCCCCTATGGACAGCAATTTTCCTTTCCAAGCTTGAAGCTTGTCCATCACCTTTTGTATGAGACCTTTGTAGTAGTCCATATTCCTTCTCATGTAGAAGACTGGACATCCAAGGTATGTGAAAGGGAAGTCTTGCCTTAAGATTCCAGTGATTCTTTGAACCTTATTAATTATGTGTTCAGCAGTGGAATGATGCATATACACAGCAGATTTACTCTTGTTTATCAGTTGACCAGAGGCACTTTCATATGCTGTCAGCACCTCCATTATAAGCTGTAGTGAGGTAGCATCTGATGAGGAGAAGATGATGGTATCATCAGCATAGGCTAGGTGGTTTATCCTGGGACTCCACTTGGGCAATCCAAATCCACAGAAGTAGAGATTGGAGTGCAGAGCATTCAATCCTCTGGACATTGCCTCTGCTGCCAGTATTAACAGAGCAGGTGACAGAGGGTCACCTTGCTTCACCCCTCTTGTGGACTTAAAGAAGCCATGTGGCTGTCCATTTAGTAATACTGAGTACAAATTGTTTGATACAATCTCATATACCAAGCTTATAAAACTTTCTTCAAATCCCATCTTCCTCAGAACTTTTGTCAAAAATAACCATGATAGTCTATCATATACTTTTGTCATATCCAGTTTCATTACAACATTTGGCCCTGCTTTGGTCCTCAGTCGAATGTCTGTTATTATCTCTTGTGTCAAGAGGACATTCTCCACTATGCTTCTGCCTTTTACAAAACCTGATTGCTCCTCAGAAATTAGCTTTGGCAGGATGTTTACCATTCTGTCATGAATGACTCTGGAAAAGATTTTGTTGATAAAGTTACTGAGGCTTATGGGTCTCATATCTGAAAAGGTGATCACTTCCTTCCTTTTTGGCAGAAGAACCAGGTTTGTGTGTGTCACAAACTTGGGGAGGGTATGGCCATTGAATATTGCTTTGACCATATCCACTATATCATTTTCAATTATGTCCCAGCATGATTGGTAAAAGCTTCCAGTGAAACCATCTGGCCCTCTAGCACTTTCTGCACTGAGTTCAAACATTGCTTCTTTGATTTCCTCCTTTGTTGGTTGCTGCATTAGTTGACTGTTGTCTGTGCTATCCACCATTGTAGGAACATGTTCCAGGATTCCAAATGTTGTAGGAATTGTATCCTCATGGAATTGTGCTTTGAAAAACCTGGCTGCTTTCTTTACCATTTCATCATTATCCTCCAGCCATGTGCCTAGGCTGTTTTGTATTCTTTTCAGCTGCAATCTCTTTCTTCTGCCATTTACTTATTCATGAAAGAAATTTGTGTTCCTATCACCATCTTTGAACTGTGTCATGCCAGATTTTTGCTTCTAGAATTCTTCTTCTAAAGTCAAATATCTGATCAATTCCGCCTGTACCTTTTGCACTCTTGCTTTGTTATGGACAGTAGGGTGTAGTTCAAATTGAGCTTCATGTACTTTGACCACTTCTTCCAAAATTGCTATTTTTTGAAAAATATCTCCATATGTTGCTCTGCTCCATGTTGATAAGGCTCTTTTCAACTTCTTCAGTTTGTGATTGAATAGAATGAAAGGATCTCCTACAAAATCTGCCTTCTAGTGCTCTTTGACTACATCTTTGAAAGAGTGATGTTTTGTCCAGAAGTTGAGAAATCTGAAAGCTTTCTTAACAGGTGCAGTGTCCTGGTTACAAGTTAGTAACATAGGACAGTGATCTAAGCCTACTTTTGGCAAATAAGTGATCTTCATTTGTGGCAGCCATTGTTGAAATTCCCAGTTAGCTAGGCATCTGTCCAGCCCTTTAAATATGTAGTCCTCCTCAGCTCTCCCATTCCACCATGTGTATATGCTACCTTTAAAGCCAAGTTTAGAGAGATTACAAGTATTGATGCAGTGTCTGAAGTCTCAACTTCATTTAGAGGCACTAGGAGTCCACCAAACTTTTCTTCTTCATCCCATATCACATGAAGTCACCTCCAACTAGCCAAGGCACTGTCATATCTCTGGCAAGATTGTACAAACTATCCCACAGCTCAATTCCTTCAATAGCATTACATTTTGCATACACAAAAGTTACAATGAAGGTAGTTTGAGAATCCATGTTTGTCAGCTTCATAGTTAGCTACTGCTCCATGTCATTATTATGTCTACTTCATGATCATCATCAACAAACATCCATATATTGTTTGACACATTGGCATAGCATTTAGCATTCCAATCCTCCTTCTATATCTCTCCAGATTTTTGGCTTTCTGCATAGGCTCCATAATTCCAATGAATTGAAAATGGTACTGTTTGTGCATATTGATAAGCCTCTCAAAGGCTTTCTTTGTGTTGATTGACCTTATATTCCAGATGATCCCATTCATGATTGATTGTGGGATTAGATAGGATCCTTTTGGTTTGGACCCCTGATACTACACTTTGAGTGTCTTTGCCCTGTTTTTTCTTGCCTCTTTTAGCTGATTTCCCCGCATCCATCAATTTAGGTGAAAGGTCTGCTTGTCTTGCCACATTGTTGAGATTTTGTGAGGTGGATTCTTCATCAAGGTCTCTTCCTATTTCTGCTGTGTGCTCCCCCTTTTCAATAGTACCTCTATGCACTACCAATTGTGATTTAGGAGCTACTTGGATTAGCTCTGTGTTCTTTGTCTTATGAATCATCTGGTCTTTGTTTGCAGTATCTTCATGAGAGCAACCTGTTGTTCCCATATTGATCTGTGCTTTAACTTCATCAATTGGAGTGGTCTGTATCCCAGTGAATTTGTGCTCTTATTCAACCTATCTGCAGATTGATTATGAACTTCAATTTCTCCAGCATTTTGAACAAGCTGCCTTAAGCTTAGGTGTTGTTAGTATGTTGGGCAGCATTACTTCTAATGTTATGATCTCCTTGTTAGCTCTTGCAGCATCCTTGTCATTATTCTTGTTTTGAGAGTCTCCCATTGTGTCTTGTTGTTTTGCCTTACCATTTACACCTTGTACATCATGTTTCTTTTCTTCATCTGTTGAGTCTTCATCACTGCCTATACCATCTGGTACTTCTTGTTTCTTTGAACCTTCCTCTACTTGCTCACTCCATAGCTTGCCCTCACTAAGTTGAATTCTTTCAGCCTTATTTACAATTCTGTCTGGCATCATAATATTAGTTGATTGTGGGGGAATCTCCTGGCATGATTGATTTGTTGTGACATTGTCTACAAATGTTCTGTTGACCTAGTGACCTGTTGATTCTTTAGTCTCAGCAGCTGCTGCTCTATCTCCACTTTCATTTCCTTCTGCCTGTTTCTTTGGAAAATATGGTGGCTTGCTACTACCTAGTGCTGAAGCTATCTTTGCTGCCATTGAAAGATGTGTACTCTTTCCCACTTCTTCTTCAATTAAGATCAATTGGTTGTCTTCATTAGCTCTGCTTTGCTCCATTTCCAGGATAGCAAACTTGTTAGTTGTCTGAACTTTCTGGGCAGCTGTATTAACTGGCATTAACTCTATTCTACCTTTGGACTGTTCTCCTATTTGTTTGCCTTTGCTTTGTACTCGATTAACTTCCTTCCATTGTAGACCAGTATTGCCAACTACCTTACCACTTGATAGAATCATCAAAGGTGCTGCTTCCTTTCCTTTGCCCTTAGCTTTTTGCTTCTCAATAGAGCTTTCATTCAACATTTCTGGATGTAGTTTCCAGCATTCTAGCATGTCGTGGCGTTGCAGCTTGCATTGTTTGTAGTACTTAGGGATAAAATCATACTGTATTTTAATCCACTCTGTTCTCACTTCTCCAGTAGCCTCATTTTCAATATCTATTCGTACTTTCTTTGGCAATTCAACTTGAAGATCAACTAGCACCTTTACTCTAGCACAGCTAGGCCTTGTCTTGTTTATAGTTTCCATATCAAGGTGAAGTGGCTTTCCAACAGCTGATGCAAGCGAGAACACACATTCCTTTACAAAGTATGTGGGCAGAAGACTAGGAAATGAAATCCACGCTATTGCTTTTGAAGTTTCTTCTACTTCCTTGAACTTAGCATCATAGATTAGTGTCCTCATCTGGTATTCATATCCATTTTTTGCTTTCAAGTAATATACTGCTTTGGATGTAAATTTGATAAAATCTTGCCATAGTGTCAATCGAATAAGTACATGCCTATCTCTGAGCACTCCAATATTGCAATCACCCTTAATTCCACACTGTGCAGGAATTAATCGATGAAGCTCTTGAATATCGGGCCAACCATAAGAAAACTTACCAATGACTACATATTGAAGGCCTTCAATTAAATTCATGCGATCAACTTCTGATTCTGTAAATTTGACAAAAGGTTGTCCTTGCAGAAAGGTGGCTCTTTTGAACAAGATAGGTTCGATTGGAGCAGTCGACCTAGGGTTTGCAGCAGAGGTCGAGTTCAAAGTTGAAGGTTTGAGGAGATGGCTGTAGTCGAGGGGCTGTGGGTTGGTGGGCGTTGTAGCGGGAGGTTGGGAGATGGAGGGGGGAGGTTCGCGAGCCGGAGTGGCACCGACCGGCGTCGCCATGGCTGCTCAAACGAGCTTCTCAATGAAATCCCCCTCGTCTCTATTTGTTCCAACTGCATGTCATGAAAAATTAAGATCACTAGATGATGAGAATTTGTTTTTAAAAAAAATGTACGAAACTTTTTCTTAATTCAAAATATATTTGAACTATTGTAAAAAATTTAGACCACTTAGTAATATTCGGATTTAAGCTACAAGTCTTGTCAAGCTACTAGTTTACATCTTGTTAAAACTGTACCTATCGATGATGAACACCCCAAAAATGGAAAAAGGCCATATGGTGACATGGACTTTGCTTTCCTTCAAATGAAGCCTGAGCTTCAGGAGTTGTTGAATAGTAAAAGATAGTTCTATATACGGTCGAAGTCGGGCACAACTGTATGTCGTCAAAATCGGGCTCAATCGTATGTGGTCGAAATCGGGCTTGACTCTATATGGTCAACATCAAGTTCGACTATTGCACGACAGATCTTCTTCGGAATGTGTGGGGTTGAAGATCGAACCTGAGTTTCGTCGAAGCGAAACACGAGGCTAGAATGTCCAACCTTGAGAACATCGAGCCCGTGGTCTAAAATCGATTCTGACTCCGACAATAGCCAAGGGAAGATCAGCAAACCCAAATGATGGAAAGCCAGAAAATTCGTAATGAGACGAACATCGCAGTGGGAATCACGGCACAAATCAATAGAACCACTTAATTAGCAAATCAGGAGATTTTTTTACCTTGTATGGAGATTTTTTACCTTGTATGGAGTTGCACCAGATGTACGACCTCCCTACTATATAAAGGGAGGGTTGAATTATTTGTAGGTGCACTTTTCCAATCATTAATAAAAAAAATAGTGGTATATTGTTCTCTTGAATAATTTTATCATTAACTTATTCCAATTTCTACTATAATCAATCCCTGCCCAAGAAGGATCAACCAACGATCAAAAGCGTCTAACTCGGGTGGTTTGCATTCTTTTCATTTATCACTTAATTTTAACTTTCATTATATTATTCGTCATTTGTATCAAATTAGGCCATGTATCCTTAAAACTACGTATAAATTCAATTTTATCCGAAATTTAGGGTAAACAGTTTGGCGCCCACCGTGGGGCTAAGGATAATAGTGGATACTTTACAACTTTCTGTCACACTCATTGTTTCACACTTACTCTTTGAAGTATCTTTGATTCTAGGTTATAATACAGAAATGTCAAATTCTCAATCGGCACCTCTGTAAATTGATAACGAGTTTGATCATCAAGGCGAAAATAATAACATAGCGCTCGGTGACGAAATTCCAATCGATGCTAATTCACATGTGGCGGTCGATGCAAATCAGCTTACTGACCCCTCAAATAGCGTTCATAGGGGAGTCCGGTCAGTAACACAAAATCCCCAAAACGTTGAAAGGGGACGAGATCAGCCTCTGGATGATCTTCAAAATTAAGCCCAACAGGAAGCGATAGCGCAGTTACAAAATCGAAGCCAAATCTCGAACAAGGCTGAGCCTGGCCCCTCCCGGAAAATTACCCACAAAGATGGATCGGTCGTAGGAAGGTTGAATGAGTGTGAATCAGGGGCAAACCCCAGAATTATAAAGATGCTCGAAGAACTGACTAAACGAATAGAATCTCGGGAGAAAAAAATCGAGGCAAATGACAAGAAGGTGAAAACCTACAACTCCAGGGTGGATCAAATCCCAGGAGACACCCCCGGTATTAAAAGGCCTAGATTCCAAAAGGTTCATGCAGAAACCTTTTCCACCTAGCGCGGCTCCGAAACCAATACCCAAAAAATTCCGTATGCCAGAAATCCCCAAATACAACGGAACAACCGACCCAAACGAGCATTTAACCGCATATACATGTGCTATCAAAGGGAACGACCTGGAGGATGACGAGATCGAATCCGTTCTGTTGAAAAAATTTGGGGAGACCCTATTGAAAGGAGCCATGACATGGTATCACAACTTATCCCCTAATTCTATTGACTCGTTTGCTATGCTTGTAGATTTTTTTGTGAAGGCACACGCAGGCGCCATCAAGGTCGAAACGCGAAAATCGGACCTTTTTAAAGTCAGGCAGAAGGATAACGAGATGCTCAGAGAGTTCGTGTTCCGGTTCCAAATGGAACGGATGGATTTGCCACCGGTCACATACGATTAGGCTGTTCAAGCTTTCACTCAAGGGCTCAATGTTCGAAGCTCAGCGGCTTCGCAACAACTAAAACAGAACTTAATAGAGTACCCTGCCATTACATGGCTTGACGTACATAACCGGTACCAGTCAAAAATCAGAGTCGATGACGATCAGCTCGGAGCCCCTTCGGGATCCATTTACCCTGTTAGAGCTTATGACAAAATCTGGAGGGAAATTTATCGTGAACCAAGAGTGAATAGAGGTTGACATCAGCCATATCACGGGGACAGAAAAATCGGTGTATTCGAGCGAAACTCTCCAGGACATGAAAGGAGAAATGACCGAGGACAGAAGAGCCGGGGACTCATGACCAAAAGAAACTTCGAAAGGCCCATCAGGCATAAAGAAGCACCACGGTTATCGGAGTATAATTTTAATGTTGATGTTGCCGCTATTGTATCAGCTATCTGTCGCATCAAAGATACTAAATAGCCTCGACTATTGCAATCCGATCCGACCCAAAGGGATCCTAATAAAATATACAAATATCACGGCACTCACAGTCATAAAACAGAAGACTGTCGGCAACTAAGAGAAGAAGTGGCCGAGCTACTCAGTAACGGACACCTTCAAGAATTCTTAAGCGACCGAGCAAAAAATCACTATCGAAACAGGAACATTGACAAACAGACAGGCCAGAAAGAATCTCAACATACAATCAACATGATTATCGGTGGAGTCGAAACCCCTCAAGGTCCGATGTTGAAACGTACCAAAATATCCATTATTAGGAAAAAACGCACTCGGGATTACACGCCAGAGGGAACTTTATCTTTTAACGACGAGGATGTAGAAGGAATTGTACAACCCCACAATGACGCACTGGTAATATATGTACTTATACATATAGTTAGAATAAAACGTGTCTTAGTCGATCCAGGTAGCTTGGCCAATATAATCTGATCGTGGGTCATGGAGCAACTCGGCCTGTTAGACCGGATCGTTCCTACAGTCCGCGTACTTAACGGGTTCAATATGGCATGTGAGACCACCAACGGTGAGATAACGTTGCCAACAAATACTGTTGGAACCATTCGAGAAACAAAGTTCTGTGTGATCGGAGGGGACATGAGATACAATGCTCTGTTCGGAAGGCCATGGATCCATGACATGAGGGCGGTGCCTTCGACATTACACCGGCTGTTGAAATTTACAACGCCCGATGGAGTTAAAACAGTTTACGGGGAGCAACCAGCTGCGAAAGAAATTTTCACGGTGGAAGAAGTGACACTAACACCAGCGGTTCCAAACCAAGAGGTCGAGGACAAGACAAAATAGCAATCACAGATACCATCTTCGGCAAATGTGGATAAACAAGTATATATCGAGGATGATGATTATGGAATTCCCAAATCTTTTATCACCCCCGATAATTCTGATGCCAGCAAATCGACTGTCGAGGAACTGGAACAAGTCACACTGCGAGAAGACTTGCTCGAACGAACGGTATACCTGGGCTCGGGGTTGAGCTCCGAGCTTAGGACAAAACTTACTCGATTCCTTACAACTAACAAAGACTGCTTCGCTTGGTCCCATCTTGATATAAAGGGTATACCGTCAGAGATAAACCACTCACAAGCTGAGCCTGGATCCGAAGTTCCATCCGGTCAAACAAAAAAGGAGGCCTCTGTCCGAAATCAAACATGCATTTATCAAGGATGAGGTAACTAAACTTCTAAAGATAGGGTCTATTCGGGAGGTTAAATACCCGGATTGGTTGACAAACGTAGTGGTAGTCCCTAAAAAAGAGAATAAATTAAGAATGTGTGTAGATTATAAAGACTTGAATAAAGCATGTCCAAAAGACTCTTTTCCTTACCCAACATTGATCGCATGATCGATGCTACTGCCGGCCACGAGACCCTTAGTTTTCTCGACGCATACTCCGGTTACAACCAAATACGGATGGACCCAGGTGATCAGGAAAAAACTTCTTTCATCACTAAATATGGCACATACTGTTACAATGTAATGCCGTTTGGGTTAAAAAATGCTGGCGCCACATATCAACGCTTAGTAAACCGAGTGTTCGGGAAACAACTAGGAAAGACAATGGAGGTTTATATTGGCGACATGTTAGTTAAATCCCTGTGAGCAGAGGATCATTTAAGCCATTTTCATGAAACATTCAGTGTATTCAAGCAGTACAACATGAAGTGAACCCGAAAAAGTGCGCGTCTGGTGTGGGTTGGGTAAATTCCTCGGATTCATGGTCTCGAATCGAGGACTCGAGATCAACCCTGAAAATATTAAGGCTATCGAGGATATCATGGTCGTAGATAATGTGAAAGACGTGCAAAAGTTGACCGGACGGATAGCCGCTCTAGGGAGATTCATTTCGAGGTCGTCCGATAAAAGCTACCGGTTCTTCACTTTATTGAAAAAGAAGAACAACTTTTCATGGACTCCGGAACGCCAGCAGGCTTTGGAAGAACTCAAAAGGTATTTTTCGAGCCCGCCGTTGCTTCATACACCAAAGGTGGACGAACAACTATACATTTACCTGGCAGTCTCAGAGATAGCGGTAAGCAGAGTCCTAGTCCGAGAAGAACAAGGTACACAATTTCTGATTTATTATGTCAGCAGAACCTTAGGCGAAGCCGAGACTAGGTATCCTCATTTGAAAAAACTGGCACTCGCTTTGTTAAGCGCTTCTAGGAAACTGAAACCATATTTTCAATATCATCCCATATGCGTCGTAACAACTTACCCATTAAGAAATGTGATGCATAAACCCGAGCTCTCAGGTCGATTGGCCAAATGGGCCATAGAAGTAAGTGGGTACGACATCAAATATCGACCTCGAACCGCCATTAAATCTCAGGTATTGGCAGACTTTGTGGCCAACTTCACACCAACCCTAATACCCCAGGTCGAAGGAGAGTTGTTAGCTGACTTAGGAACTCCTTCGGGAATATGGACCCTTTTCACAGACGGTGCCTCGAACGCGAAGGGATCCGGACTTGGCATCGTATTGAAGCCACCAACTGGTAAGATAATTCGACAATCTATTAAGACTGTGAAACTGACTAACAACGAGGCAGAATATGAAGCCATGATTGCAGGCCTAGAACTAGCCAAAAGCTTGGGAGCAGAAGTGATCGAAGCCAAGTGCGACTCCCTTCTTGTGGTAAATCAAGTCAATGGAACGTTCAAGGTCAGGGAAGAGCGAATGCAAAGATACTCAGACAAACTGTAGGTGACGTCGCATCAGTTCAAGGAATGGACCTTACAACATATACCTCGGGATCACAACAGCGAGGCCGACGCCCTTGTCAGCTTGGGGTCGTCGATCAAAGACGACGAGTTCGACTCGGGAAAGGTCATACAGCTCATGCGGTCAGTAGTGGAAGAAGGCCACGCTGAGATCAATTCAAC